>OX463851.1:1751647-1935242 GCA_949825065.1 Odontocerum albicorne | reverse complement strand
CACGCGTTGCTGTGGCTCAGCCTAGTTAAATGGAAAGGAAAGAAAACAAAAGAGAAAGCACACGTTTCTAATATGTTTAATTTCACAATGCTTGTGGGTATACAATATTTTTTGTTGTTCCATTGTCTGTGCAGATATAGAGATTGTCTGGTTTGCCGACTCTAGAACACGCAACATATAATTGTCCATGTGAGAAGCAATCCGTCTCTAAATCTAAACCGCACAATTCTAAAGATTGGCCCTGAGCCTTGTTGATGGTGATCGCAAACGCCAATCGAATTGGGAATTGCAATCTCTTAAATTTAAATGGCATACTCGTATCTGTTGGGAATGCGAGGAATGAGGACATCTTCACCTTTGAAAGGTCCTGTTAAGATTGTCGCTTCTACGACGTTGCTCACAATTTTTTTTACTGCAAGCCGCGTGCCGTTGCAAAGCTTTGACTGGTTGATATTTCGTAACGTGATAATTGGGACGCCGATTTTCAATTGCAGTACATGCGGCGGCATCCCAGGCAGATCGAGTGAATTCAAAAATTCTGTTGGATAATTAATCGCTTCATCTGCTTCCACAACAGTGTCGACGGACTTGTATGTGACTGCCTCGCTTTGAATGTTAGTCTGAATAATATTGTTAAGTTCTTAGATGTCTTTGTTCTTGGCGACAAGAATAGCTCATTCACTCAGCCAATCGTGATTCTTATAATTGACTTGAATATTGGGAAATACTTTTTCAACCAATTCTTCTTTTGATGTCACTTAATTGGAGAAGTTATGAGGCAATGAAATTCGTCCTGAGGTCAGATCAACCAGCACCTTTCCGTTCCCAATTTCCAGCAATTGATGTGAGAATATCTCAGCTGATCGATCGTTTTGCAGCTGGACACGCATATTTGTAGTTAATTTCAACGTCTTTACGTGTCGCCACAAAGTAGAGTATTTCAGGCAAGCATATATTTTGTCCGCCGGTGTCGATCGAGGAATTACAGGTAATGTTTGCCTGAAATCTCCTGCAAGCAATATTAATGCGTTCCCAAATGGTCTGATGTTTCCACGCAAATTTTGCAATCATCGATCAAGAGCCTCAAGCGATTTTTTGTATGCCATTGTGCATTCATCCCAAACAATAAGTTTGCATTTCTGCAATACTTTTCCCATGCCGGATGCTTTGGAAATGTTGCACGTGGTAGTTTCAATGAATCGCATGTTCAATGACAATTTTAAAGCGGAATGAGCAGTTCTTCCACCTGGTAGCAATGTCGCAGCTATTCCAGACAACACAAGAGCTAAGGCTGTGTCATTTTGGGATCGAATTGCTGCCAGAATCAATCTAATTAAGAACGTTTTACCAGTTCCTCCTGGCGCATCTAAGAAGAAGATTTCTCCAACACTGTTATTGACAGTTTGCATTATTTGATCGTAAGTGCCTTTTTGCTCAAGTGTTAGCTTAGAAATATTTGATCGCACATACGACAAAAGATCACCCGTGTTGTAATTTTGTTCACAACGCAATTCTACATCGAATGAAGTAGCATCAGATCGATTCGGTGATGGCATTCCCAATTGATTGAGAACCTTGTTTGCGATTTCTAAGCACAAATCTTCAATCATTATCAATGCTTCGTTGTAGATTTCTGCTGAGAAATCCATGTTCATATTTGAATTTTCCTCGCGTATTCGACGGAAAATATCTTCAGCTATGTGCGATTTATATTTCTCCCATAACTCTGTTGGACATGAAGGAAAGCAGGCGGTCAATATGATTGCAAACAATTCACAAATTTGATTTGGATGTGACGTGCTGCACTCGTCATTAATGCACACATCCCAGTGTCGGTCGTTCTCCAATAAATTGAGAGCTTGACATGCACTGCGGAAAGTGGAATGTGTAACGCCGTTGACAATTCTCAATTGCTGGAAAGACCCTGGACCAGGCACATTTACCAACACCATGGGGAGAAACAAGCATTCATCTTGATTGGGATGCACGGTATACAGTCTGCCTATTGTAGTTTCTTTGAATATGCCAGGTTGTCCGTCGACTCGCTCTCCTCGTTTGCGTCGTTCAAATGATTTTCTACTCGCATTCCATGTGTAAAAATGCAGTCACTTCCGAATACAGCAGTGTTTTTGCAAACGCGTCATTTTGACATAACGTGAAGAAAGCAGTTAACGTTGTAGCCGGTGGATTCAGGGCTATTTGTTGCACATTTGCAGCTGTGAAATAAACGCGTTGTCCATTTTCTAGATGTACTGCTTAGTGAACAACAGCTGGACTTCGTTCATATATGGGAAATGAAAGAATTCGCCATACAGCTGCATTGCTGCTTATGTATCTTCCAGCCTGATACTGTGCGATTTCATCGATGTGTATGACCGCATTCCTATCACTTCTTTCTGGTTGCACGCTAAAAACTGCCATGTCGCTGCCTTTATTCACGTACTTACAAATGTATTTGATCGATTTAACGGAGTTACAGTATTCCTTATTATGTGCGCTTTGTTTGTTTTTGATAGCAAAGGCGAATATGGAACAACCCACCGGTTGTCTACTTCGATATCACCGTTTCACATTATGGTTGCTAATTTACCGCCATCTTCTGTTGATCTTCTTTTGTATAAAGGATATCCATCATTTCCTGTAACTGTGTTGGATACTAATGCTCGAGGATATCGCATAGAGCATTTTCCGTCTATCATGCATGGTGAATTTGGATTCAGTGTACAGCAAGGTCCATGTATCATATTTTTCGTCACAACTTCATGCATATCCTTATCGACGTCGGCATCGGGTATTCAGCGCATATTACATTGTCGATTTCGTTTGAAGTGATTTTGTTATAGAGCCAGATTAGTAAATGTGCGTGTGGCAATCCTCTCTTTTGCCATTCCACTGAGTACATCCAGCAGCGTACAGACCCAAACACTTCATGTTTTACCATGAAATCTATCAGCAATTTCAGCTTCTGTCTGAAAACACGTGCTGTGATGTCATGCCTATCCACCGGCGATTGCCCAGGAAGTAAGAGCTGTTGTATATCGTCCCAAGCTGGATTGCATGTGAATGTAGTGAATAGATCTGGACGCCCGTAGTGACGAACATACGCAATTGCATCTTGAGCATACTCATGCATATGACGTGGACTGCCTGTATATGAAGATGGCAAAATCGTTAGTCTTTCAACATTAGTTGTATTACCATCATTTACAACTGCATCTCGCAAATGAACGTATTCTTACGGGCAAGCTTGGTCTGAATTAAACGGATGAATATCAAACGATCTGTTTCGATTTTTGCATACATATCTACGATGTATTGGTGAAACAATTGACGGCATTTCAAAATGTGACTGTTTTCATTCTCTCGAATCATTCATCGGTATAAATAATAGTTCATTGCGCTGCATTTCTTATTTGTTTCTTCGCCACTGACTGGATTTATCATCTTAACGTTGAAATGATATCCATCGGCACCATCCCAAAAAATGATTGGATATTGCAGGGCATCGTAGCATCGATGAGTTTCTGCAATTTTTGTCAATTGATCGTTTCTCCGATGAAGAACAATATCTCTAGGTTGGAATTGATCTCCGACTATAACAATTGCCGCTTCGTCTATAGTTGGAGCATTGAATCTTCGCACATGTTCTCCAGCAGGCGTTTTGTCAGCATGAATAACAATCTTGTGTGTATCAGATGGCATCATGTCAATTGCTGTTTTGAACAAACACACTAAATTGTTTTTTTTTGTGAAGAAGCTCTTTCAGTTGGGAAACGATGGACCTTTTCATGCCGGTAGAAATTCCGCAGCGTGCCATCAATTCATCATTGATAATTAAATGAAAATGAAAATAAATCAAAATCTATGAAAATTTAATTTAACAATGCAATCATAAACTAACAAGATTTCTATAGCGGAATGGGAAAAATATTTTAGAGACCTGTTTAACAACACATCTCCACCAGCAACTCTAGATATAATAATTAACGAACCCACGACATTGGAGGAGAGTGAAATTAGACAAGGAATGAAAATACTCAAAAATAGAAAAGCTCCTGGAAGTGATAATATACCAAACGAACTCATAAAATATGGCGGCGAAGAACTAGCGAAAAGTCTCCATAAACTTGACAACTTGATTCTTGAAACTACAACAATACCAGATGAATGGAGGGCCAGTATAACGATTCCCATCTTCAAAAAAGGACTAAAATCTGATCCTGGTAACTACAGGGGAATATCTCTTTTAAGCGCATTTCTCAAGCTCTTCACCAACATTATAAGAGTAAAATTAGAATAACAAATTGAAAATAGAGTTTCGAGTTTCACCAAGGATTTCGAAGAAACAGATCCACTACAGATGCTATATTCATACTGCGGGAAATTAAAGAAAAGTCTTTGGAATACAAGACTGCTTACCTTGCTTTTATCGATCTGACCAAGGCCTTTGATAGAATCCAACTAGAAGATGTAATAAGCATTTTGCTCGAAAGGAACGTGTCACCCTCCATCGCCAAAACCATTAGACATAAACCTTAATAGCTCCACAAGAATTCGCATAGACGGAGAACTCTCTAATGACGTTCCAACATCAACCGGAGTAAGACAAGGAGATAGTTTAAGCCCATTTCTATTTAACTTGGTTATGGATAAAATTATAGAAGAAGTTGCCGACCTTAACCTGGGATACAAGATGGGCGACAATATGCTAAACATCATATGCTATGTTGACGATGCCACCATCATAGCCGAATCAGAGGAAGACCGGCAACAAATTCTACATCGATTCCACACTGCTTCCTAAGAAATACATGTCTATCTCCATCAGCAAGACTAAATGCGTGACTCTAGCCAGAGAGCAAGTTGGCTGCAGTGTGGCGATCGACGACACACCGATTGAACAAGTAACAAAATTTAAATACTTGGGTGCTAGCATAATGTGCAATAATGCCCTCTATGTCGAAGTGCTTGAACAATCACAAAAGGCCGCAGCTATTTCCGGATGTTTAAAGAACACTATCTCGAAAAATAAGTATATGAACATCCAAAGCAAGGTGAGGATATACAAGACCTGTGTCCGCCCCATAATGATATACAGCATAGAGTCCAGAGCCGACATTGTCAGAACCAAAAATCTCCTTCGAACCAGCGAAATGAAGGTACTCATGAGTATCGCTGGCAAAACCCTTCGTGATAGAGTACGAAACACAGAAATCCGAAGGACGTGCGAAGTTGAAGATATTTTCAGATGAGTACGACAGAGAAGAAGGTTCTGGAACGAACACATATCCAGAATGGCGGAACCAAGAGCCGTAAGAATGGCCAGGGACAGTATCCCCCAAGCAAGCAGACCTCCAAGACGACCTCCCAAAGGATGGAAAGACAGCTGGCAGTCGACGTCGCAAGAGGCAAACAATGATGCAGGACCATAACAGGCCAACAGGCCTAAAATAAGATGAAGAAGAAGAATCGTAAACATTGAAAATGTTAAATGACAGCAAATGTTAATGAGCAATGTTTAGTATTGCTTATCTCTCTGTTATGTTTAACAGATGGCGCTCCCATTTCCGTAAAATATTTAGTATATTGTGTGTTGCTTTTAAGTCCAACAGATGGTGAAACATTTATGGCATGTTTTTATATACTTTTTTATATACAACTGTATATAAAAACATGCGTGTATTCGAATGCAACATTGTTTCAAAATTTCAAAGTAATCGGTGAAGAACTTTCGGAGATTTAAGATATTTAACAAACGAACATTTACATTTTTATTTATATAGATATGTCAAAAGTAAAAACTATTGCCTTTTTTTTCGCCAACACAATATTGACCTTTATGGCCTAGTCCGTAAGACGCTTGTCTTCCATCTCGGGAGTTACAAATTCAATTTGAGCACCCAGTAAAAGTTAATGTGTTAAGTCAAATAATTAGATTTGATTCTTGTATCCTTGAGTGATTTTAATTACTTAACAAGGCAATTAAAATAAACGTTATGTTGGTTTAGTTCTATGAAAGGCTTCATCCAACGTTGTGTACATTTCAGGCAAAGACATCAATCCTCACATACCTCAGTACATATCATCAGCCCCATGGTATTATGGCACCTCTGGACCTACTCTCAAGCATCAGCGCCCCCAAGAAGACAGGGAGAGAAGTTTCTCTCGACTCGATGAGTACTACAAAAAGGGAGTGGATAATGTGAGTTCTGTCAGTGTATTTAAATACTTTTATCTTATGAATTCATGGTAAAATTGCCCTTCTAGTAGTAAATATTTATGGTAAACTTCCATTCCCGTCTTGACATGGACATGCCACCTCATTCAACCCGTTAGAGAGTAGGCATGATGGCAAGTGTTGAATGCAAGAAATAAAGGTCATATTGTTTTACAATATGACCTTTATTTCATACAGCCATTTGGTGAGCAAATATTCATTCAATGGGGCCTATATTAGAATTTTATTAGGTGTTAACATAAGTTGTGTCCGTTTTTTTTTCAATTTAAAAATGAGCACCAAAAGTAAAACAAAATGGTAAAGGTTATGCGTCATTCGAAAGAAAATTTTCTGCTCTACAAGATATTTTGTTTGCTTTTACGTTACATATATTATTTTATTTGATTACAAGCCTTCAAAATGGAATGTCAAGTAGACGAAAGTGAGCATTTTCGACACCTCCTTCTGTTCGCGTTCAATCGAGGAAATAAAGCTGCTCGCGATATTTGCGAAGTGTACGGTGAAGATGCTATGAATGAAAGGACAGCTCGTCGTGGTTTTTGAGTTTCAAAGACGGTAATTTCGACCTGAAAGACATGGAGCGTTCCGGCGACCAGTGGACTTCAATGAAGACCGCTTAAACCATATTATTCATGAAGATCCCCTTCAAACATTTTTCATCACCATTTTAAAAACCATTTTTCATCACCAGTAATGATGCGGTAAAGGAACCTTTGCTTGTGGCCATGCGTAGCTCGATGACGCGTGAGCAAACCAGCAGTAATTGTCGAACGTTGATTTTTGTTGTTTTCACTCAAGCCAATGCCGAACTTCTGGACTTTTCACATTGATTTAAGATGGCGGTATACAGTCATGTGACTACATTTCATCTGCTCAGCCAATTCTACGGTGATTTGAAGGGGATCTTCATGAATAATATGGTTTAAGCGGTCCTCATCGAAGTCCACTGGTAGTCCGGAAAGCTCCTTGTCTTTCAGGTCGAAATTACCGTCTTTGAAACGCAAAAACCATCGACGAGCTGTCCTTTAATTCATATCATCTTCACTGTACACTTCGCAAATATCGTGAGCAGCTTTGGCAGCTTTATTCCATCGATTGAATGCGAACAGAAGGAGGTGTTGAAAATGCTCACTTTCGTCTACTTGACATTCCATTTTGAAGGCTTGTAATCAAATAAAATAATATATGTAACGTAAAAGCAAACACAATATCTTGTAGAGCAGAAAATTTTCTTTCGAATGACGTATAACATTTACTATTTTGTTTTACTTTTGGTGCTCATTTTAAAATTTAAAAAAAACGGACACAGCTTATTTTAACACTCAATACATTGTTTTGTTGTATTGTTTTACAATTTGGAATAAAAAACTTGAAGACATAATTTTACTATAAAATACCCATTTAATGGATTTGATATTTTTGAACATACAGGATTAATCCTTGTTTTTTCGATATTTTAAATAAACTAAAGATTTTTTTTGTGGGTTGGGTATTTTTTGTATTTATCAGGTGTACAAATAAGTCTTCGCCGTTTGACAAAAGTTGGCGCTACCAGTATGTTATGGTTAAAATTGTCAGATATAAAACGTCATTGTCGTAAGGTTGGACATCTGTCAACAACATAACCTTGAAATATTAGTGAATTTTTATCAGTATAATATATTCTTTTGTGTGCGAAAATGTCAAGTTTTGAGCTGAATAAGCGTCATTTGCGGAAACTTTTGATTTACTTCTTCAATTTGAAGAAATCTGCAGCTGAGGCGCATCGATTGCTTGTAGAAGCATATGGTGAGGCTGCATTAAGTTAGAGAAGTTGTCGTGAGTGGTTTCAAAAGTTTAAGAACGGTGAATTTGACATCGAAGACAAAGAACGTAGCGGAAAGCCAAAAGTGTACGAAGACGCAGAATTGGAAGTATTTTTGGATCAAGATTCGTGCCAAACGCAAGAAGAACTTGCACTTAAATTAGGAGTGACTCAACAAGCAATTTCACATCGGTTGAAATCATTGGGAACGATTCAGAAACAAGGAAATTGGGTTCCATATGAACTGACACCGAGAAACGTTGAACGTCGATTTTCCACATGTGAAATGCTGCTTGCCAGGCATAAACGAAAGGGTTTTCTGCACCGTATAGTCACTGGTGATGAAAAATGGATCCACTATGATAATCCAAAAAGGAAGAAATCATGGAGACCCCCTGGCGATGCTTCAACATCTACGGCTAAGCCAAATATTCATGGAAAAAAATATTTGGCTTAGCCATAGAATCAGCTTGGTGTCGTGTATTATGAGTTGCTCAAAACGAACGAAACCATTGCTGGGGCTGTCTACCGAACACAATTGATGAGATTGAGTGGAGCACTCGAGGAAAAGCGCGCCCACTACTACTCCAGACACGACAACATTATTCTCCTGCATGATAATGCTCGTCCACATGTTGCGGCGCCGGTCAAAACCTATTTGGAAACACTCAATTGGGAAGTTTTAACCCACCCGCCGTATTCACCAGACATTGCTCCTTCTGATTTCCACTTGTTTCGATCGATGACGCATGGCCTGTCTGAACAGCATTTCACATCATATGAAGATACCAAAAATTGGGTCGAATCATGCATAGCCTCAAAAGATGAAGCATTCTTCCGACGCGGTATCTGTATGCTGCCAGAAAGATGGGAAAAAGTAGTGGCAAGCGATGGGCAATAGTTCGAATAAAACATGAGGTTCCGTTCTTTCACAATAAATGCCCAATTTTTGATAAAAAACGGCGGAAACTTATTTGTACACCTGATATATATCCGTATATTGTATTTTATTCCACTTTGTATACTGTACAATCTGGTGGACTTATGCCATATCTGAGGGGAAGTTTCAATGCTTTATCTTGCGTTTCTCATTCTGCCCATCTGGTATCGTAACACAATTGGAATTTAATAGAGTTTTCAAATCCCTTTTCTAAGTACTCTGATAAAATTAGTAAATTTATTCTGTTTCCTAAAAAAAATATTTTTATGGGATTATGACAATTTGTCAAGACAGTGACGGTATAATAAAATACTTTTAATAGCATATTTTGATTACAGTCTTCGGTAGTCGGTAAATTCAGGAAAGGATCATGTGAAAATTGTGGGGCAATGACACATAAAAAGAAGGATTGCCTGGAACGACCAAGAAAGGCAAGTATATTTTTTTCTTTAAAATGACTTTACACTTCTTGAATTTCACTATTTAGTAATATGAAACTCAATGAAATTTAGTTTGTGAAAATTGTACTGAGATTACTCATTTAATTTTATTTTGATTTAATCAAAGGTTTTTTTTAAGCACATTATTAATGTGTGATTGTTCATATACTCTCCATCCTACAGGTTCCATTACTGCATTTCTTTCTCAACCAAAATTTGGGTCACTTGGCATTTTGACTGGGATCACAAAATATTTTCATCAATAAAACTATATTAAATTGTTGGCATAATAACATCCATGTTACAAATGTACATTTTTTTTAATAACCTTTCAAGACACACACACACACACACAAGACACACTGTGCATTGAATGTAATAGTTTATCAGTGTTCAGAATTTGTTGAAATTTATTTAATTGTTATCTGTATGTTTTGTTTTATTAATCTTTAATTTGGTTGCGAACTATGAATTCGGCCCCTAATCTGAGTCACGATCAATAATGTTTAAGGAGAAAAACATAACTTGTATTTTTATACATTTAGCGTGTGTCCTAGTAGGACGTGCTGATGATGTTGATGTTGACATCTCTGTATTCGCTTTAGTCGAATTCTGTGTTCCTTTTCGTTCGGGGTCATCAATTTAGCGGGATGCTTAATTTGATACGTCGTGATGATTTTGATTTGTTTTGTATTTAAAATAAAATACGTCGATTCAGGAATGCGGGAAGTGAGAGTGAATAATCAATAAATAGTAAACAGCGATGAATGGTCAAGCGAATAATAACAAGTGCTCTTTATTCAACGATAAGTAGGTATATATAAAATTTCAGAACGGGACGCGTGACTGCGTCCGCGGTATATCTCGATCTCACTCCTGTGCGTGCTGAGGTGGTCGCAAGCGCTGCGGATACTACAGTGGGTAGGATATTTATTGTCGAAACGGCGAGACGGCGTGATATGTTATCTTTCTACCTTGGAATGCGATGTAAATATTATTTGCGTGTAAACAATGTTGACGTTCTGGTATGTGACAATTGTCCATATCCAGAGGTTGATTCATCGGTCGTTGAACCTGCATGTTGACAATATTTTAGGGACGTGGGTACCCTACATACATATAAATTAGATTTATGTTTTATGTATTAAAAGTAATAATTGTTCAATTTTAGGTTGGAGCAAAATTTAGTAATACGAAAATTGCACCTGATGAATTTGTACAACCAAAACTGAACCTAAATTTTGATGGCAAAAGAGATAGATGGAACGGGTATGATGCCTCTGATCATAAGGAGATTATTGAAGAATATCAGAAAATAGAGGACGCTAAAAGGGAAATGAGGGCTAAAAAGCTAGAACAAGGTAAGATAAATATTAGTCATTGTTGGGAAAATATTATTGGTTCAATTGGAAAGTATTGATAAGTCGATAGCTAGGGCTTTTCAATAGAGAGAGGGTCCCTTTTACGCCATGATAACGTATGGCCCCACGCTGAAAAAAGAGAGTAGTGGTGAGAGTAGATATAATTCATAATTAATATAAACCCTTATGGACCCTAGAGTAATATTAGGTCCTTACATATGAAATTGGCGTTTTGTTTGGGAGGAACATAAAGTAGATTTTTTTTTAATATAATATATTTATTTAATCAAAGTATGTACCATTGCTATCTATGCACTTTTGCCATCTCATAGGTAGTTCATCGATCCCTTTACTAAAAAAACCATTCAGACGGGAATCAATAAAATCTTTGAAGTCGGTTTGGACTGCCCCATCGGAGTTGAATTTTTTCCCTTGCAAGAAGTTATCCAAATTTCGAAAAAAATAGTAATCTGTTGGGGCAAGGTCCGGAGAGTACGGTGGATGTCTTAGACATTCCAATTGAAGCTCTTCTAATTTGGTAGCCGTCTGTTGTGCAGTGTGTGGTCTAGCGTTATCATGAAGCAGCAGTGGCCTAGAGCGATTAACCAGCCTCGGTTGTTTAGCAGCTAGCTTTTCCATCATGGTTTGCAGTTGCTGACAATAGACATCTGCCGTAATCGTCTGGCCAGATTTAAGAAAGCTGTAGTGAACGACACCAGCACTAGTCCACCAAACGCTCACAAGTAACTTTTTTGGAGTCAATTTTCGCTTGGGGCATGGTTTGGCTGGTTCGGCAGGGTTCAGCCATTGCGATGAGCGCTTCCGATTATCATACAGGATCCACTTTTCATCACAGGTAATGATTTGATTCAAAATCCCTTCATTATTGTGCCGGTTGAGTAATGCAACGCAGCAGTCAACGCGCGTTTGTTGATTTGCTTCACTCAATTCGTGAGGTACCCACCTTTCAAGCTTTTTCACCTTCCCAATTTGCTTCAAGTGGATTAAAACAGTTTTATCACTAACACCGCAGCCTGCAGCTAACTCGGACGTGGTTTGCGATGGATCCGCTTCCACAATAGCCTTCAATTCTTCATTATCAACTTTGGTCTCCGGCCGTCCACCGGGCTTGTTCTGCAGGTCGAAATTTCCAGAACGAAAACGTTGGAACCAAAAACGCACTGTGTTTTCTTTTGCGGCACCGTCGCCATACACATCATTAATCCTTCGAGCCGTTTCTGCAGCACTGGTGCCACGGTGGAACTCGTACTCGTAAATAACGCGATATTTCAAGTTTTCCATTTTGTAAACTGAGTGACGCAAAGAAAAAAAACAATTGAGGAAAAAACAAATGAATTATAATTTTCGAAACAAAAATACTTGAGTAAATAGCTGTATAAATTTGAATTTGGAATTCCTAACCAAAGAGAAGATATTTGAGATCAAAGTTGCCAGTACGGCAAAACGCCAATTTCATATGTAAGGACCTAATATAAACCCTTATGAACTTTATCAGCACCGTTAGATCACTTGCCACTTGATTTTGTTTGAATCCATCTAAAGAAATATAGAATAGAACGATGGCCATTTTAAACACTGAGCTAAAGTTTATACGAACGCCTATAGCCATTTTCAGCACTGAATATGTTAAAAGCACATTTTATTTAAAAAATGTTCTATTAATATTAGCATTTTAAATTTAAAAAATTATCAATATTGCATAGAGTAACTGGTAACTTCTATCAAAAGAAACTTCAAATGCAAAAGGTTAACCTGTTCACCGCGTTAAAAATCAAATTCCACGAATCCTGTGCGCGGCACAATTTCAGCGTTTTTTAATTTCTAAGTTTAAACACATATTTTGTTTAGAACCACTGATATTTGATTACAACACCGAGTAAACATGACACTTAAGTAATTTTCTGATAATAAATAATAGTCATTACTCTTAAGGAGACTCGTTAAATAAAGGAGATAAACTAAACTTTAGGTAAAATAAACAAAGGAATGCTACGATCAAATCAATGCTTCATGACACTCACCCGATCAAATGCATATAGCACTAGTAATGTTTATTTACGTAAGAGAGACTTAGTAATGTTTATTTACGTAAGAGAGACTCATCGCAGGACTCGATCCGCGCGACAGGTCGTTAATGCTGGAAATATTGAGAAACCAAAAAAATTTGGCGCTCTGTTTATTCAACAATATCTCATAAACTAATATATTATTTGACAAGGTTTTCAGAGATGTCGCTAGAATAAAGATTATTTTAAAGTTTAGTTCAATTTTTATTCCGGTTTTGTGTAATTTTTTTTAAGTATTTGTGATTTGAAACTTGGATTGTCGTCAGATCACAGGCGTTTGTGCTCCCCGCGGGGAACACGTTAAGATAATTTTATTATAAATATTTTTTTCCATTTTCCTTGCGCCTGTTTTGTTGCGTAACTTCAGTCTTTTTAACATATTTTAATATTATTTTACTAGATCCTTCAGCTGTTGATGACAATGAGGAAGATGCTGAAGAAGATGAAGATAAGTATGTGGATGGTGTGGACATGCCAGGAACTAAGGTATATTATGGAACTATCCTATAATCCATGGATTCCCAGTTGACTAGCCATACCGCGAGTTGCTTACAATCTAGCTTTGGGTTGACTGTGAGCTGATCCCAGCATTCTATTCCATACAATTCCACGTTACTTGCATACAACATTTTTACACAGTCTGCCAAGTCAGATTGTTTGCAGTGGTTCTCAAGTTCTCGGTATAGCTGCGGTCTAGTGGGAATCTGGCCTTATTATTACATAGTTCATTTTTACATACGATATTTTGATCGAGCTTTCAAAGCGAATGGACTTACTTTTAGAGGTTTCTTCAGTAGTTGCACTTTTTGATAGATACTATAACGAAATGAAAACACCCTTGGAGTAGCTTCGGAGTTAATAGATTTGTAGGATACCTACCTAAATAAATATTTAATTGTCAAAATAAATAAGTGAATTGTTAAACATAATTAAATTAAATTAATTATTGTTAAAATAGTAAACATACAGGGTCAATGACCGATGAAGTATTTACAGATTGTCACACGCCAGGAACAACAACAATGTTTACTATTTTATAGTATTTGCGACCTGTCTAGCCATCTCCGAATACAAATAAATATCTACCCGCCAATGCACGCGCTAGAGTAAGACAGAATATGTATCGCGAACTGGTTCACTCATTTGTATAAATTACCCGCGCGCCGAGAAATAAACATAGATTATTATCAATCATTCAACTGTCAAGACTTATTATTGATTGCCCGCTGTCCACTTTCGCTTTCGTCCGCATTCTTGAGTATTTATATTTAAATAAATATAAATCAAAATCATCACGACTTATAAAGATAAGCAACCCGCTACATTGATGACCCTGAACGAGAAGGAACGCAGAATCGACTAAAACGAATATAACGATGTCGATATCAAAATCATCAGCACGTCCTAATAGGACACATGCTACATTGATAACGACCTCAGATTCATTCAAATTCAAATCGCTACAGATTCATTCAAACATTTTATATCTCTTGGGACATTTTTTGTATTTTGGGATTTTTTTTGACATTTTTGGATATATTTGACATATTTTCAGTTCATTTAAGAATTATTTGAGACATTTTTGACATTTCCAGACTTCTTCGATATTCTAGATGTATTTGACGTATTTTCAATATTTTCAAGAATTTTCATATTATTTTGCATCAATACATATTAAAATGCTCTAACATTTTTGTCTCTTTTTTCAATAGTTTCATTTTTTTTGGATATGTTTGACTTTTGTTTTGAGAATTATCTACTTGTTTAAGTATTTTACATAAATGGATATGTTTGACTTTTGTTTTGAGAATAATCTACTTGTTTAAGTATTTTACATAAATGGATATGTTTGACTTTTGTTTTGAGAATTATCTACTTGTTTAAGTATTTTACAGAAATGGATATGTTTGACTTTTGTTTTGAGAATTATCTACTTGTTTAAGTATTTTACAGAAATGGATATGTTTGACTTTTGTTTTGAGAATAATATACTTGTTTAAGTATTTTACATAAATGGATATGTTTGACTTTTGTTTTGAGAATTATCTACTTGTTTAAGTATTTTACAGAAATGGATATGTTTGACTTTTGTTTTGAGAATTATCTACTCGTTTAAGTATTTTACATAAATGGATATGTTTGACTTTTGTTTTGAGAATAATCTACTTGTTTAAGTATTTTACATAAATGGATATGTTTGACTTTTGTTTTGAGAATTATCTACTTGTTTAAGTATTTTACAGAAATGGTGAATGCCAAAGGTATTTTTCAGATGTGTTCAAATCAATGATGTGTGGAGTTAAAGCAACACAGAATTTTATATTGCATTATTTTAGAATTTTGTTGATGCCCTATTTTTATTCTTATAAGAGATCCTCAACTCAAAAATAAATTATTATTGATTTTACGTTTGGTTAATTATTCCAAAATGCGATATTTACTCTGTCATATTATACCAGAACTTCAAGTACTAAGAGAAAAATAATGATTTATCTCAAAATATTTCACATCTCTACTTCTTTTACAATTCCCATCCTCAACCCCTTTTTTAAAAACTTTTTCGTTATTTAAAGATTTTTTTATTGTCATCTAAAAAATATTCTGACTTATTATTTCAATAAGCCATTGATATTGTTACGAATACCTCACATAATTGATTATGGAACAAAAATAGGTTGTTTGAAATAAATTGCTTCGAAGCAAAGCAACAAAGTGTGAAATCAATTAGTTATTATAAACTATTTTTGAAGACAAGGAATAAGAATACAAATTGATCTTCAGATCCAACTTTATTCTTTACTTAAATACTTACAGTTGTACTCGTATTATTGCCGCAATTATAGAACCATCCAATAATATATAAAACAAACCAATTCAGTTTACACTCATCTTCCGTATTTATTTTGTACTTTTCTATATTGTTCATCAAGCAATGTCTGTTCCGTTCCACACGTAAAGGCTTTTCTCACTATTAGTCATTCTTTTTTGGCTCGTACTCAGTTCTACCATGTCAGACCACCAAACTTCTCCAGTTCATCCCTCCTCAGATCCCTTCTTGGTCTTTGATGTATTTAAGAATTCTATGTATAACTTAAATGAATGTTCAAGTTGTGTCTAAGGTTCAGAATGATATTCTTCTTGTAGGTGGACTCCAAACAGCGAATCACAGTGCGTAATCTGCGTATAAGAGAAGACACGGCCAAATATCTGCGCAACTTAGACCCCAATTCAGCATACTATGATCCAAAAACCAGATCTATGAGGGACAATCCAAATCCCAAAGAGCCTGAGTAAGTAATTTTAACACTATACTTTCACATAATTACTATGTATAAAGTTTTTGATTGCTTTGTCTATTATTTGATAATGTTTCGCTGTTGAAATTTATTTTGATTATATTGTGACAAATAATTGTTGAAAAATATGAACAAGTAAATGCTTTTTTTATTAATATTATCCACTGTCTTGTCTTACATTGATTGCACTTACATTAAATTTTATAATTCAGGATTCCCACATATACAGACTAGACAACTTCAACTTGATCATATACTATCTCAAGATTCTCTACAAATTCGAGTATAATTTGTGGAGTTTATCCGTGTCTATCTTCTTTGGCAACTGTGGAATACATTCGTTTGTCTTATTGCAATTTCAGGACTGACTACACGGGAGAAAATTTTGTCAGATTCACTGGAGACACGCAAAAACACGCTGTTGCTCAGCTATTTGCTTGGGAAGCCCACGAAAAAGGAGTGGACGTGCATCTTCTGGCAGAACCGACTAAGTTGGAAATATTGCAGAAAGAATATGACAAGAAAAAAGAGCAATTTAAGAGTCAAGTATGTATTTAATAATCAAGTGATTTAAAGTCATTGTTTGAGAATTTCAAGAAGCTACGCAGCCTTGTTGGTAGAATGCTTGACGCAGGTTCCACCTCCTTCGGAATTAAAGAAAACTCATCATTATTAGTCAGGTTTTCCACAAAACACCATTTGGCAAAGAGCCTACCACTACCAGGTTATTCTGTGTATAATGGAAGTGTAATACAATACAATTTAGTATTTGAATAGTAGAAATGTCTGGGAGCTAAAATGTTCAGTAGATATTCAAAAACTAACCATTGAGATGTACAATTAAAGATATTTTTAAATTTTCAAACAATATTCTCAACCTATTTTGGTACTTAGAATCTAAGAACATGCATCGACAGTATGAAATTCAATTAATTTCATCTCTAATCTCTGATTTATAGCTAGTAAAAGGAAAGGTTTTCAATGGTTTGTTGGTTTTGTCACCATCTCTAAAGTCACGGTAGTTCTTATAAAGGTTCGTATTCAATTGATCGACATTAATTTTGACAATTGTGTTTACAGGTAAAAGAGTCAGTGTTGGATAAGTATGGCGGGGCAGAGCACTTAGAGGCACCACCCAAGGCCCTGCTGCTAGCCCAGACGGAGACCTTCACACAGTACAACAGGGATGGCACTCTCATCCAAGGACAGGAGAAACAGGTTGCTAGGTATGCTACGTCACACTACATGTATATAATATATATATATATATATATATATATATATATTGGGTGTACAAATAAGTTGCCGCCGTTTGACAGAAGTTGGCGCCACCAGTAAGTTATGGTTAAAATTGTCAGATGTAATACGTCATTGTCGTAAGTTTGAACATCTGTCAACAACATAACCTTAAAATATTAGTGAATTTTTAGCAGTAAATATATTCTTTTGTGTGCGAAAATGTCAAGTTTTGAGCCGAATAAGCGTCATTTGCGGGAACTTTTGATTTACTTCTTCAATTTGAAGAAATCTGCAGCTGAGGCGCATCGATTGCTTGTAGAAGCATATGGTGAGGCTGCCTTAAGTGAGAGAAGTTGTCGTGAGTGGTTTCAAAAGTTTAAGAACGGTGAATTTGACATCGAAGACAAAGAAAGTAGCGGAAAGCCAAAAGTGTACGAAGACGCAGAATTGGAAGTATTTTTGGATCAAGATTCGTGCCAAACGCAAGAAGAACTTGCACTTAAATTAGGAGTGACTCAACAAGCAATTTCACATCGGTTGAAATCATTGGGAACGATTCAGAAACAAGGAAATTGGGTTCCATATGAACTGACACCGAGAAACGTTGAACGCCGATTTTCCACATGTGAAATGCTGCTTGCCAGGCATAAACGAAAGGGTTTTCTGCACCGTATAGTCACTGGTGATGAAAAATGGATCCACTATGATAATCCAAAAAGGAAGAAATCATGGAGACCCCCTGGCCATGCTTCAACATCTACGGCTAAGCCAAATATTCATGGAAAAAAACTCTTGTTGTGTATTATGAGTTGCTCAAACCGAACGAAACCATTACTGGGGCTGTCTACCGAGCACAATTGATGAGATTGAGTCGAGCACTCGAGGAAAAGCGCGCCCACTGCTACTCCAGACACGACAAAATTATTCTCCTGCATGATAATGCTCGTCCACATGTTGCGGCGCCGGTCAAAACCTATTTGGAAACACTCAATTGGGAAGTTTTACCCCACCCGCCGTATTCACCAGACATTGCGCCTTCTGATTTCCACTTGTTTCGATCGATGACGCATGGCCTGTCTGAGCAGCACTTCACATCATATGAAGATACCAAAAATTGGTCGATTCGTGGATAGCCTCAAAAGATGAATCATTTTTCCGACGCGGTATCCGTATGCTGCCAGAAAGATGGGAAAAAGTAGTGGCAAGCGATGGGCAATAGTTCGAATAAAACATGAGGTTCCGTTCTTTCACAATAAATGCCCAATTTTTGATAAAAAACGGCGGAAACTTATTTGTACACCTAATATATATATATATATATATAGTCTAGTCCAGCGGTCAGCAACCTATACTATATGCACTGAAGTGCCACTTTTTAAGTATTGGGAGGGGGTAATTTTTTTATGTTTGAATTTTTTTTTAAAGAATAGATATGACCAAAGTCATAAGTATCCTTATACTCCCGAATAATTGGGGGAAAAAAGTCCACACGGAAATCCAGTGCGTTACCGCGCTGCCATGCACCTCACTGTTCTTTGGATTTTGATTTAGTTAATTACTATTACTAGGCGCGTCCAGAAAGTAAAGAACGATTGCGCACCAGGCCCGCGCCGATCCTCCACCACCGCGATCGTATGCGCGCCAGTTAGCACCTTCCCTCGCTTCAGTGCGAGCTGAGTTTTGTTGCTAAACAGTTGTGCGTCTTTGTTCTGTAAACTTTCAAATTGGCTGCGTCCATCGAAAATCCTGCCAAATGTGAAGTGCGTAGTGTCATTCGTTTTCTGAATGCACAAAATGTTCGGCCTATCGAAATTTATAGGCAACTTTAAGCACAGTACATGAATCTTTCCCACAAATTTCACGATCGCTCCTACATGAAATAGTGACAGAGCACCTTGGCTACAAAAAAATGTGTGCTCGGAAAAGAAAAACCGAATCTCAACACCAGAAAAGTGATGGCAACAGTTTTTTGGGATCGAAAGGGCTTGATCCACGTGGAGTTTATGCCAAGAGGACACACAATAAACTCAGAGGCCTATTGTGAAACTCTTCAACCACTTAGACGCGCCATCCAAAACAAGAGACGTGGAATGTTGTCGGGAAAGATGGTTTTGATTCATGACAATGCTCGGCCTCATGCATCAGCACAAACACAGCGAGAACTTCAACGTTTTAAGTGGGAAATTTTTGGCCATCCTCCTTACAGCCCTGACTTGGCACCGAGTGAGTTTCACTTATTTCCGAAACTAAAGGAATTTTCGGGTGGAAAACAGTTTGCAAACAATGAAGACCTCGAACAAGAAGTGACATCCTGGCTCAAATCTTTGGCGGTAGAAGAGTATAACATCGGAATTGAAAAATTGGTTCCACGTTACAATAAATGCCTTGACAGTTATGGCGACTACATTGAAAAATAGAGTAAGGCACTGTGACTTTGTAAATAAAGTTTTGTGTTGATATCTTTAGTTTTTATTTAGTTATGCCAAAACGTTCTTTACTTTCTGGACGACCCACGTATATTACTTCATTATAATTCAAATAAATTACTCAGCAAAAATTTTTGGATTTTCTTTCTCAAAAACGGATAATTATTTCGCTAAGAAAATGAGCCGGGCAGGAGAATTGTTTTGATGTTTCCCCAATAACTAAATGAGCCGGGCAGGAGAATTGTTTTGATGTTTCCCCAATAACTAATAATTTAACCGTTCTGTTTAAGAAATTATGCATATAAAGGGGGCGATTGTCCCCATCGCTATTGAAATCAAACTAGAATAACAATAATAACAATATTTTTTTGATAAACAATTTTTATTGTACTGAAGAATTTCATTATTTGGCATTCTTAATGTCGTGCTACCAAAAAACCTCCGTTTGCCACCTTAGTGAAACACGTGCCGTGGGTTACCGACAGCCGGTCTAGTCAATGACAATAACATAGATAGTGGTATTCCAACCCATCATTTATTTCGTATCAACACGTTCAACTCTTAGTATGTACCGGACAGGTACAAAGACTGTATATAGGTTGTTGGTTGCCGCGTAGCGCTCGAAGAATCCACGTCGCGAATTCCGTATCAAAGATCCAGCAGAAGAAGAAGAGCAGGGAGAGATTCCTCTCAGGCAGTCGATGTAGGGTAGCGGGTCTCAAGTAAAACACAGTTACTGAGAAAGTAAGTAGTGGTAATATATTTCAAAAATCAGGGGGCCCTCTATATTAATGGTCAGTCGGCCGTCGCAAGCGCCCATTGCCCGCGAAATACAACAACTTTCGGGGTTTGGGCCCTGCTTACGCCGACTGAGCCCGGACCTACTCCGATCGCCCGCTTTGCAAGTCACATATTTCCAATGCGGTCGCGAATGCGATCGGAGTCAAACAAACATACATATAACATAGTAAAATACAAGGGTTTACATATATACAAATACAGGAACATATAGACTGAATTATATTGTAACATATACAAACAAGGACATATGATTATACAAGAACAAGTTTAATAATACAGATCTACACACAGTGTCCTTTTCATATCACATACACACACACACGGGTGACGGCACACGTCCGATACATAGTAAGTGTTATGAAAATTTCCCATCAAGGTATAGAAGAGTATATTTTGAAAATTCATAGTACACCATATTAGAAAATATTTAAATAGACTATGATTAAGTTACCACAAGCAGAACAGGCACCACGGCATATACAAAGGAGGCTCTAATAGACTATGATTAAGTTACCGCAAGCAGAACAGGCACCGCGGCATATACAAAGGAGACTCTAATAGACTATGATTAAGTTCCCGTAAGCAGAACAGGCACCGCGGCATATACAAAGGAGGCTCTACATAAGTGGTCACGGGCAAAAAGATACACGCTTGGTTCATTTTTTAAAATTTTGTTATTTAAAATTCTATGATTTATGTGACATAAAAATAGCGCAAGAGTCTGAAAATTATTACGAATTACCGAGGTCTTCAAGTTATCGGGATCGGTCAACTTTGAAATTGACATTTTGTGTCTTAAAATGTTTGAAAATGTTCAAATGATGTCAAATTTCGAATGAATAGGGTTTGAATTAAAGAATGTATGGTTTGATGTCTCACAACATAACAGAAAGTATCCACAGCATACTAGTGTGATCTGGTAAATTGCTTGTTTTATTAATTTATTTGTAATATCATTTTGGATTGTTCAAGTCAGATTTTCAATGTTTTTGAGCTTTAATTAACTATAATTCATTTTTATTGGACAATACGAATGTAGTATCATGTTTATAATCATTATTTAAATATCTTCAATTTAGTATTAAATGAATGAGAATTTCACATGTGGATAAAATAGAATGTATTGGACAATATGAATGTAGTATCATGTTTATAATCATTATTTAAATATCTTCAATTTAGTATTAAATGAATGAGAATTTCACATGTGGATAAAATAGAATGTATTGGACAATATGAATGTAGTATCATGTTTATAATCATTATTTAAATATCTTCAATTTAGTATTAAATGAATGAGAATTTCACATGTGGATAAAATAGAATGTATTGGACAATATGAATGTAGTATCATGTTTATAATCATTATTTAAATATCTTCAATTTAGTATTAAATGAATGAGAATTTCACATGTGGATAAAATAGAATGTATAAGCCAGTGTTTCCCAACGTTTTTTGTGCTATGCCCCACCTAAGCCTTTCTAAAATTCTTATGCCCCCCCTACGTAACGGCGACGCGATAAAGCGATCAAAATACGACTAAGCGGCTGCGACAAAAGGGTTAAACTTTAACCCTACGTAACATATACATAATTTTTAATATTCAAAGATTGAATTGTTTATTAACCTTTCCTTCCCTGTGTTGGGTATCTTCTACACGTTGCTTCTAATAACCATCAATATCTCTATAAATATAATAAATACAAGGTTAAGATTTTAGGTATTCCTGCATAATATATTTACGCATTGATTTAAAAAATAATATTAATACTAATCAGAATTTATCGACTACATCGAGGTGTTTTGTAAAGATCGAAAACAAATTCGCATTTAAACGCGGCGAACGCCTCGTCTTGACGATAGGTGAATAGTATGCGGAAAGCGCGACACTATATTCGCATCTCACTCTTGCATACTAGACTGAATTGCGAGGAGCTGAACTGTCTCAACGTCGCCAGGAAAGGCGTATGCGCCGGGGTATGCGACTGATGTTCCGCGCCACTAGTTGCTTCTAGGCTCGCAAATAGGTTAGACGTACGCCCGTTCCGTGAGCGTTTTTTAATGTTTTCAGATGGTTTTTTAATGTTTTCAACAAATAAATCTCAATTATTATAATTTTTAACTTCAATTATAATTAATTAAGAGGATTATCTATGAATGTTCTTATTTTTCCGATTTAAAATCGCTAATTTTTGATTGCGTACTCACTACCCAACACCGTAACACGCGTATTATTTTTATCACCGTAAGGGAAGGGTTAAAGAAACTTAAATGATGGGTTTTAGTAAGAAATGACTAGGAAATAAGCAAACACAGTAAGTAAATTTTCAAAACATATAATGGAGAACTGAAATTCAAGTACAAAATAATTTTAATGAAATATTTTTCTATATTATTTTAATTATTAGTAATTATTTATTAAATTTAGTGAGATCCTCGCGCTTGATGCTCGCTCGCTTGCTGCAAAGAGATTTTGTGTTAGGTTCCAATTTAGTTAGCTTCACGGGTAGTCTCAAGTCTCCCCAGCGGATTTCTTTCTTTTAGCAGCAAATCATTTATGCCGCTAAATCCACATTCAGCTAAATATGAAGATGGAAATGGTACGAGTAACAATAGTTTTCTTGCACATTTGGTTGGATTTGGATATTTAATTTCCGTTTCCTTACAAAGCCATGCCATCGCATCGCATCGCTCCTTTTATATCGAGTTCTTTAAGCTGTATTTCAATATCTTCACTCATTTCGTCTATTCTTCTGCTAACAGTATTGTTACTGAGTGGCATAGTTTTCACGTCTTTGTCATCTTTTTGCAGAATCGCTTTAGGAAATGCTGATATTGATGGTTTTATTAAAATCTCTCCTATTGTATGATTTTTCCCAGATTTAGCGATTAGTAATGAAATTTCGTACTCGTGAACCATGATACAAGTATACATATAAAGCAATCTGGATCGCAGCTAACTTCACTCCACTGTCGCGTATTACGTCACGGCGTATACGCGGCAGTGGAGTGAAATTAGCTGCGATCCGGATTGCTATATCTGTTATATTTGTATCATGCTCGTGAACCACAATATAGAAATATGGTTCTCTGAACGAGTCAATTTTCGAATTGCCCCCCTTAAAAATCAAATAGCCTGTGGGGCGTGGCCCCTGTGGGGCGTGGGCCCCACGTTGGGAAACACAGGTATAAACCCTATTTGCTTCTAAACCAAATATTCAATTTATCTTTACAAAAGATAAAAAATAAATGAGTATGGCATGAAACAGGACCAATAGGTTCAATCTGATCCGTGAAGAAGTTTTGAAAATATCTAGTACTACGCATGTATGCTTAGTACTCAAGTATTTCATCTCGATTCCCGACAGGTTTTACTAACTTACTAACTCTTGAAACACTAATGGAGGAGGGGACAGGTGTTATAAGACGGTGCAGTAAAAATACTAAAGACAAAGTTTGTTAGAGTAGAAGCTTATCTTAACAATTTCAAAACGTACCCATAGAGCAAGTCATGCGATTCACTTACCTAGGTGTACTATAGAGATCTCCAGCAACTAGCATACCTATATAGTGAAGTACAAGCACAGACTAATAAAGCGACAGCCTTGGCTGGCTGCCTGCGGGACAGTATATGGAGAAACATGGATTGTACATCGATAACGTACCCATAGAGCAAGTCATGCGATTCACTTACCTAGGTGTACTATAGAGATCTCCAGCAACTAGCATACCTATATAGTGAAGTACAAACACAGACTAATAAAGCGACAGCCTTGGCTGGCTGCCTGCGGGACAGTATATGGAGAAACAAACACATGCTAACCGAAAGTAAGGTCAGGATATATAAGACATGCGTCCGCCCCATCATGACATATGGGATAGAAGTGAGAGCCGATACCAACAGGACAAAAAAATTTCTCAGAGTGGCAGAAATGAGAACTCTACACTCCATCGCAGGCAGAACTCTTAGAGATCGGATCAGAAATGAGACGATGAGGTCTGTCTGTGGTGTTGAAGACATAGTGAGGTGGGGAAGAAGCGCTTCTGGAGGGATCATGTGGACCGCATGGAGGATATAAGACTGGCAAGAATCGCTAAGACTGAAAACCCTAACAGCAGGAGATTACCAGGAAGGCCGCCGTAAAGATGGAAGGACAGCTGGACGTCATCATCCCAGGACAGCCCACCATCACAAACAGGTCATACGACCTAAACCAAGAGGAAGAATAAGAAGTATTGTACTGTACTTCATTCTCAAGTATAATTGTAAATTTGAACTTTCAGGAGCAAGTACGAGGAAGATGTGCTGATCAACAACCATACGAGTGTGTGGGGCTCCTTCTGGAAAGCTGGCAAGTGGGGCTACAAGTGTTGTCACTCCTTTATTAAGGTATTTTACATTTTTATATAAGCATACACAAAGAGAATCCTTGCACACATACAATTTTATATAAGCATATAGTACACAAAGAGAATCCTTGCACACATACAATTTTATATAAGCATATAGTACACAAAGAGAATCCTTGCACACATACAATTTTATATAAGCATATAGTACACAAAGAGAATCCTTGCACACATACAATTTTATATAAGCATATAGTACACAAAGAGAATCCTTGCACACATACAATTTTATATAAGCATATAGTACACAAAGAGAATCCTTGCACACATACAATTTTATATAAGCATTATAGTACACAAAGAGAATCCTTGCACACATACAATTTTACCTCACATTTTACTTATTACTTTCAAAATATTTACATATTTCCCTTCACATGTACGTATAACGGAAACTATTAAATGCCTATATTAACTGTCTAGTGTGTGCAGTCTTATTATACAAATAATTAGTGCATCATTATGGAATATAAGTCCCGGGATTAACCAACAGATGGCGCTTCTAATAACAAATCCATGCCATTCTCAGTTAGTACCAACCTTTAGAAGTTACGTGTCAAACTTTCATGGCATTGTGTCATTGAGTTACAGTGGTTTTAGTGACGCTACTTTTGTTATTTTCAAAACAATGGAAAAAAACGAATTTCGTGTGTTGATAAAACATTACTTTTTAATGGGAAAAAATACCGTTCAAACTCAGCGATGGCTTGAAAAGTTTTATCCGGGCTCTGCTCCGTCGAAAACAATTTGTCGGTGGTAAGCTGATTTCAAACGCGATCGTACAGACACAAATGATGCTGAACGCTCTGGTCGTCCAAATGAGGCTATTACAGCAGAAAACATAAAAAACCCTTCAAAATCGTGATGGAAAATCGCAAAGTAAAGTTGCGTGAGATAGCTGACATCCTGAAGATATCATTTGGTAGTGTTGACACTATTTTGCATGAACATTTGGTCATGAAAAAGCTTTTTTCGAAATGTGTGCACGTTTGCTCACAATGGAACAGAAACAAAAACGCATTGATGATTCAGAGCGCTGTTTGGCACTGTGTATGCGAAATAAACAGGAGATTTTGCATCGGTACGTGACAATAGATGAATCTTGGATCTACCACTATACTCCGGAATCAAATTGGCAGTCAGCTGAGTGGAGAGCAGCCGGTGAAAGTCGTCCGAAGCGACCAAAAACTCAACAGTCGGCCGGGAAGGTTATGGCCTCCGTATATTGGGATGCGCATGGTATAATATTCATCGATCACCTTGAAAAGGGAAAAACCATCAATAGCGAATATTACATAGCGTTATTGGAGCGTTTGAAGGCAGAAATTGCAAAAAAACGGCCCCATATGAAGAAGAAAAAAGTTCTCTTTAATCAGGACAATGCACCGTGTCACAATTCGATGATAACGATGGCCAAATAGCATGAGTTGAACTTCGAATTGCTTCCGCACCCACCGTATTATCCAGATTTGGCCCCCAGCGACTATTGGCTGTTCGCAGACCTCAAAAAGATGCTCCAGGGAAAGAGATTTGGCTCCAATGAAGAAGTGATTGCCGGAACTAACGCCTATTTTGAAACCAAAGATAAATCGTTCTACACGGCTGGCATAGAAAAGTTAGGAAAGTGTTGGAATGAAGGTATCGCTCTTGAAGGAGACTATGTTGATGAATAAAGAAGAATTTTGGCAAACAAATGTTGTTTTAGTAGTTAGTCCCGGGCCTTATTGATCGATGTGTTACATTAATTATGTAATGCTCTCTTGAAAAAATGTATTTGTTTTATTTCTCACATCATAATTTAAATGTGTCAATAGCAATTTGCTGACACTTGCACATTAAAATTCATCAACTGTGAGAATGCAACGGTTTGGTAACTCCATGTCGTGTGGATGTTTTTGAATTATTAATCTCAATCTAGTCTTTTTGTATTTTATCCTTAGTATATATTTTTTTGTAATTTGCCCTCTAAAATCTTTTTTAGGTAGAAAGTCTTTTATTATGATTGAATTGTTTTCTTTCTGTGTTATTCTTTCCATTGGTATGTTTAAGAACATATTTTGAATGATATATGTATACTAAATTGTATGGTTTTGGAAGATATTGATACATTATATTTCCTTTTTTTAATTGTTACTGTGTGTGGTTGCTTAAGTGTCATTTATTTTGTTAATAAATAAAAGGATTTAAAAATAAAAATTTTCTGTGAATATTGTTGTCAGCATTTGGTAATATTTAGTGTTTTCCTAGATGTCTTATTGCGTTGGAGAAGCTGGCAAGTCTGTGGTTCTTGATACAGATCAAATATCCTCAATCAAGTCTACCTCAGCTAATAGGATACCAGCCTCAGAAACAGTTACCAGGGAACCTGCGAAGAGTGAGTCCTCAGACAGTGATGACAGCTCCAGTTCTTCATCAGAGTCAGAGAAAGACATCAGGAGTAAAACAGAGAAGACAAGTAAGAAAAAGAAGAAAAAGAGGGATAAGAAAAATAGACATAAGAAAGAGAAGAAGAAAACTAAGAATGATAGTGAAATAGACAAACTTGCCAAGGTAGGTTATGTTTATTAATATTAATGCTGTTGATTTTAAATTGATAGGAAAATCAAAATTAAACCCTATTTAACCCTGAGAGATGGGCGCACTGCTATAGCAGTGGAAGAAATTTGTTCTACCCTTGTATTCTAAATGAATATCATTCATTTAGAATACAAGGGTACATATTCTAAAATATTTGTTTTTTGTTTTTTTGTTGTTTAAAATAAATATTTATCACGAACGTCCGAATCGTAAATATATCTCAGCACTAGATAGACAATTATATTTTTTTCTCGTAGCGCTCTCAGGGTTAATCAGCGAAGTATCCAAGTGTTTTATTTTCATTTTCTTATAAAGAAGTATATCGTATCATTTTGGGATGTAGCTTTTCCATTCTTTTAAATAAAAAATTGCTCTGTCTAGAACTGACAATATGATTTATATAAAGAGTGCTACCTTTATAGTAAAATTATTAAAGAACACTTCTTGATTAGTATCAAAATGTTCAAATGCACGAAATCTCTGAAAACTCAAATAAACTTATTGACTAATCAAGGTGCTTTTCTAGTCAAAACTGCTGTTTTACGGTGGATTGTTTAAAAAAGTATTTATTCATTTATTTATATTATATATTGTTGAAGCACTGCCTTTGTGAAACACAATTGAATTATTTAAATAAAATAAAATGGAAAAGGTCACACTTATGATGAAATTGAACTTATACAAACGAGTTTGTCAGTTTGCCGGGTGAAGAGCTCAGAAAGAAGCTCCAAGCTCCAGTTGTGATGATTTAATTTTATCACAAATTTCATTGTAGAGTTCCATAAAGATTTAAATAAAAAATATTTAAAGATTTGAAAATAAAAATTGTGTTATTTCTGTTTTAAGTTCAGATATGTGGAAATCTCTGGTGTTTGATTATTTATGTTTTTCTTGTTGGACAGCTTTCAGAATTTTGATGGATTTCAGTTTAATAAATTTTCAACTATAATATCCCATTGTGTGCTGGATTCTGTGTTTATCAAAATTATTTAACAGTCGAATAATCAAAGTTGTCAGTGTATTGAAAACTTTCCATGCGAAATTTCTTCTTTCCAACCAATCAAAGCCTGGTGATATATTTTCTTGTTGGACTTGCTAATGGGTACTTTATTACAAATTGTTCATATATTTCTTTCTGAACTATAGTACTGAAATGTCACATTAGAATCATTGTATTGTATTACACTTTCGTTGTATACAGTACAACCCGGTGGGCTTCCGACCGACCAAAAAGATGTTAGAGAGGCTTTAAGTGAAAACCAGACTGGAATCCTTTTAATAAAATCTGAGTGCCAGCGGGATTTGAACCTGCAACCTCCGAGTTGGAAGACAGGCATCTTACCAACTACCACGGATGTCATCATATTTTATTTGCAAACCTTAATTAACAAAATAAATCAAATAAACTAGGATAGATATTTTCGAAGTATTAAAATGATTGGTATTTTGCAATATATTTCCGGGAAATTATTAATATACTTTCTTAATCTCACTACACAGCGATCTGTTTTTAAAATAAAACAAATTATTTCAGGCTCTCAAAGCAGAAAAAAAAGCACAGAGATTAGCTGAAGAAATCCTCGCTATGGATGAAAGGAAACGTCCATACAACAGCATGACAGAGGTGGCCAAACCCACAGAGGAGGAAATGGAAGCTTACTTCATGAAGCGCAGGAGGGAGGAAGATCCCATGAGTCAGTTTGTCTAGTAGAATGGTATAGAATGGTATATAACTTCAGTTATAAATTGTATTTAATTATAATGGAAAGATTATTGAACTCCATTTGTGTATTTTTTTTTTCCTTCTATTCATTCATATAATATTCCTCAACACGGCTGGCGCAGATTGTCTTCAACCCTCATGTTTAGTCATACTACAGTACCTTAAAGGCGCAATTCCACTGAGGCAACATGTAGCATGCGGCATCGACGCATGCTACATACAGTCTTTCAATCGAAGGAACAAGAAGCGACAAGAAGCAAGTATCTGTGTAGCATGCTACATGTTGATTGTTGTTGCCGGGGCGCATGCGTCACGTCTCGACATATTTTGACATGTCGAACAATGTCGCCGTTATCCGAAAGTCAGCGGATCGGTGCGGCTTGTAGCGTGTGACATGGAGTGGAATATTGATAAAACAACCTTGTTTATTGAAGATTAGCATAATTCACCGGAGTTATGGAATATTAAAATTAGTGATTATAAAGACAACAGGATAAAAAATGATAAAGTGAAGCAGTTAGCGAGTAAAAACGATTGCACTGTAATCGATGTGAAGAAAAAAAAAATCAAGAATTTGCGTTCAGCTTTTCATCGTGTGCGAAAAAAAATTGGGATCAAAGAAGAGTTGTTCATCTCCTAGCAAAAAAGGGAAATGGTTTGCATTTGAACTTTTAAGTTTTTTATTGGACGTCGATCAGCCTAGATCAACATTTTCAACAGCTGTCGGTGATGGGGAGGACTTTGAGATTAGTTTTTTTTTAAATAAATACATATAAAACATAATTTCAAAATAAAGCTTCATCGTCAGCAACCAATTTCTTATATAAATCATTCTGAGCTTCTTGACTACCAACATATAATTCTCTTCTCCACCACCGTGGCTTTATTTTTTTTTCAACGATTCAAAACTATTACCAAATATGCAGCCGCCGCGATTGTTTGTAAAGACATAATGTACCAAACTGACGTTGCCTCAATGGAATTGTTTAAGACGCATGCTACACGTATTGACGATAAAGCGCATGCAACTCGTGGAGTCGAAATCCGCATGCGACGTTGTTAAAATTTGTGACACATAGTCGCATACCTAGGAACAGGCCACAATAGCAAACATGTCGTATGCCTCATGTCGTTCAGTGTTGCCTCAGTGGAATTGGCGAATTCTTAAATAAGACTTTTATTTATATTTTCCTGGGTATCATTGGGAATTGATGCAAAGAAGGGTTATCCTTAAATTGTGTTGCATACTGATATTTATACAAAAAGTGGCATATTTCCTCTATAGTTGATAAGCATATTCATTCAAATTTTTTGCTTCTACTATCCCTTCTCATCACGGTTTTATTGCGTATTTGAATCAAATATTGAATAAAGCTTTAGTGCGAGATATCGCCTTCGTAAGTGTCGCTTGTTTGAGAATTAAGTATATCATCTAACTCAATACAGGTTATTTCCTAGTGTGTCCGGTTCATGTTAATAATCCATATTTTTTGTCAAATAAAGCTTTACATAAAAACTTAATATAGAAATTTCGTAAAGATAATATATGATAAAGCACTTAGTACTGTTTTTATTTATATAGATTTTCAGAATTACTGGTTTGCTGGTGCCTATCTTGATATGTCCAAATTGATTTCTTTCTAATAAAACAATTCCTCAACACATCTGAATTGATGATGCGGACATGTTGAGGAGTGTGGCCGTGAGCCAATATTGCCTTCGACCCCAGTAATTGAGCCTTCGGACTAAGAATCTCAGAAGTAGGCCAGTAACTTGCAGTATGTGCTGGAAATACTAATGACAGACACGTCTAGCATGTGCAAGTATTATTACCAGACAAACTCTTTAACTACGAGTACATTGGACCCCCTTGTTTTTATTTTTTGGGTACTATCAGGAATGGAATCCAAAACTCCCGGGTAAAAGACCAGCGTCTTATCAACCAGGTCATCAACATGTAGAGAGGAAGCCTGATGTCTGAAAGGGCAGAATAAATGCGATATTATGTAGAATATTTCCTAAAACATCAGTGAGGAGGAATAATCGGGTAAAGGAGAACTGTTTTGACACTGATGACTGATGTCACATGAGAATTGAGGGAGAATCTTGAGATGGGTTCGTCGCGTTGATAGAATGAGTTGCGGAATATTTATGGAACAAATATTATGTCAGAAATTAATGGAGAAGAGGTAGACCGAGGAAAGGATAAAAAGGGAGATTTTAACTCAGGAAGAGGTAAGAAGTATGAGAAACAGAAGAGCATATATGATGAGATATATGGATGTAGACGAGGTGAGAGCTGTCCGCATGGATAGAAAGGCTTGAAGATATGTTCTCCGCCTATCGAAAAGGGATATGACGTGATGGTATATATGTAAAATATAGAAAATCAGATGAACATAAGCAGCTTTCTCTGAAATATGGATGTCATTATCATCATCATTGTACCGGACAGGTACAAAGACTGTAGATAGGTGGTTGGTCGCCGCGTAGCGCTCAGAGAATCGAGCTAGCGAATTCCGTAGCGAAGATCCAGCAGAAGAAGAAGAGCAGGGAGAGATTCCTCTCAGGCAGTCGATGTAGGGTAGCGGGTCTCAAGTAAAAACACGGTAAAGTCGGTATTACTGAGAATTATATTTTTCCGAAGAAGTGAGAAGTACAACACAGAAGTGAGAAGTTACAAGTGAACATGATTTTCAAATTGGGGGGCCCTCTATATTAATGGTCAGTCGGCCGTCGCAAGCGCCCATTGCCCGCGAAATACAACAACTTTCGGGGTCTGGGCCCTGCTTACGCCGACTGAGCCCGGACCTACTCCGATCGCACCGCTTTGCAAGTCACTTATTTCCATCGCGGTCGCGAATGCGATCGGAGTCAAACAAACATACATTTTAACATATGGAATATAGCAGATTTACATATAAAATCATATACATTTCAAATACAAAGGTTTACAGATAGAATGAATTAGAACATACAAGTTTAATAATACAGATCTACACACAGTGTCCTTTTCATATCACATACACACACACACGGGTGACGGCACACGTCCGATACAATCATCCTGTCTCTATTGGGGTAAGCAGCGAGAACAGATCTCCACTTCATTTTACCCTGGTACATGTCTCTCATGTCCATACACCATGTCAAGCATACTCTTCCAGAATTTGTTACATTTAGTCGTGCCACATTTTCTAGGTCTCCGTAAACTTCTCGTATCTTCCATTACATATGGCCGAACCATCTCAATGCACCTTTTTCCATTTTAAGCACTACGTTATATCTTATAACAATCAGCATTCTTTCATAATGTCCTCATTTCTTATATGGATTTAAAGGGGACATAAGTTGTAAAGTATACATTTCAAGGGGATAAAATATGGATTTAAAGGGGTAAAATGAGTAAGATACGGGTTTAAAGGTGTAAAAAGTGTAAAATATGGATATAAAGGGGGCAAAATATGGTTGTAAAGGAAGCAAAAGGTGTAAATATGGGTTTAAAGCGGGTAAAAGTGTAAAACATATGTGAAAAGGGAGCAAAATGTGTCAAATATGGATTTAAAGGAGGCAAAGTGTGTGAAATATGGGCAAAAGATGTACGTTGCGCTAGAAAAGTCTAGCCTTCCATATTTTGCCTGCCGCGATGTGAAAATTACTTGATGCTATGTACGAGTATGTACTCGTATATTATAAAGCAAGAGCCTAGTTCAGAAAATACGTATTCACGCAATTTTAAAACGTACCGCTAAAATGCGACCTATCGGTCGATGTAAGAACTATTATGATTTCAAGAGTGGTAACTGCAGATTCCTACAAAGTGTATTATCTCTGGAGCGAATGACGAATCCCCACTGCTACACATTCCTGACAAAACAAATGTCACTTTTGTGAGGGGCGTCCGCCGTGTTTGTTACATTGTCATTTGAGTAGAAATGATGGCCGAATCAGACACCACAGTGGACGCGACGAGACGTTTAAACGTAAAAAAACAAACTCTGGACGACGCGTACGCTGCTCCGGCGAATTTTCTCGAAATAGACGTTGTTAACCCGCTGACAACTATGGGAGTTGCGAAAAAACGCTATACGGATTATGAAGTTCGCATGAGGGTAAGATTATCACAATTTCGATCAATTTCCATCACTTTAATTGGATTAAGTTTGGCGTTGTACAATATTTTGGCGATGTTTCCCAATCGCTACGTTTCAAGGACACTTAGTAAATTTAATTTAACACTTGTCAAATATTGTGTCCAATTATCGGGTTGTTATCGCTTTTTTATTTACTGATTGCGGTTAATATCAACTTTGCAGACGAATCTCCCCGTTTTCAAAGTCAAGGAGTCCAGTGTGCGGAGACGATATAGCGATTTTGAATGGTTGAGAAATGAACTGGAAAGAGACAGCAAGGTGAGTAGATATTTACAACACTAGAATGTATGTACTTATTTATTCAGCATTTTTAGCTATTTCATTTCTCACGTTGTCCCCGGGTTACATTAGTCCCCAAATCAATTAACAGATTGAGACATACGGTCGTACCATTTCACTGTCTGTGTAGGCAGAGAGGACAGACAGTCCAACTGATCCATCGTACCCACATTCATTCTCTCTTATGGTTCTTTCGATTTCTCTGGTTTTTCTAATTTACTTCTTTGAAAAAGTCATTCACTTCATCCAATCAACCTTTTTTTATCTTCCTCTCCTACTTTTTCCTATTGTAGATCTTTCGACACCCATTCGCTCAACTTGCCTAAACCACTTCAGCATTCTCTTTTACATTGGTCTTTAGTTCACATTCTTCCTTCTATAACTAGAAATTCTGAGCAACCGCATTTCCTCCGCATTTACGTGGCTTCTTTAATTTATTTGAATAAATTCAAATGAAACGATGGCTTAATGTATGTTAAAACTGGGACATCAATAATTAAAACAATCGTACTATTCACCAGACTATTGCCACTATATAGTTATCTTGCCTCTGATGCACAGACACATATTTAGATTAATAAGGCATCAACATTACATAGAATTAAAATCCAACAAGGCTGATTATTAAAGATGGCTGTCTATGGCTGGTGTCCAAATTCCAAATCCATTCCTTTTCAATATCCATTTTTAATTCCAAAACATAATGTTCACCGCTATTTATTCAATGCTGAGCAGGATCAGGATGGGCATTGAATAAATGGCACCGCTATTTATTCAATGCCGAGCAGGATCAGGATGGGCATTGAATAAATGGCACCGCTATTTATTCAATGCCGAGCAGGATCAGGATGGGCATTGAATAAATGGCACCGCTATTTATTCAATGCTGAGCAGGATCAGGATGGGCATTGAATAAATGGCACCGCTATTTATTCAATGCTGAGCAGGATCAGGATGGGCATTGAATAAATGGCACCGCTATTTATTCAATGCTGAGCAGGATCAGGATGGGCATTGAATAAATGGCACCGCTATTTATTCAATGCTGAGCAGGATCAGGATGGGCATTGAATAAATGGCAAGTGAAATATAATTGCTTATTTTAACTTTATTTCAATACTGAGCAGGCTCCAAACTGGTTTCTTGTTCAATAAAATTTTCATCTGAATATATTGTTATTTAGCTCTTCAACACTTTTTAGAGAATAATGTTTTCCAATACACAAATACTGAAGAATATTATTTTTAAATTTTATCGAATTCTCGGAAAATTGAAATGATTGAAAGGTATACTCGAATAAAAGTTTTTGTCATAAAACTGCTAATTTTAGAAAAAAATAAAGCAAGTTCACATTTTCTTCAAATATAATTTCGTATTGTGGGATAGTTAATAACACACACCAAATGTTTTCCTCATTTTGACAGTTGATACAAGTATAATGGATATTTGATGATAATACAAAATGTTTACAATCTACATAAACTATTTCGGTGACTAATTTGATGTATAAGCTTTTTAATGATGAATATAATATGACTTAAGTGAATTTTAGAATATAAAAAGTTTGAGGAGGACCAATATGAGTATATTTATTGTATTGCTATCACATCACGGATTGTCCAGATAGTTTTGATTTGATAACAGCCGCACCGAAGATTGAGATTTAGAGGGAGTGCTAGATGTAGATCAGATGAAATATTTCCCAATCATCAGATCGGTAAGATATACTTGTAGATAAATTACTTTTTCTATACGGCGCAGTTGTTTCTATTTCAACCTATTTTGCTGTTTATCATGTCTTAAAGCTAAAAATGTTATAAAGCATTTCTTATGCCTGGTATATTCAATGTTTTTGATCTAGGGATATAATAATTCCAAGATTGGTATACAAGTTCCAGTGTTAAAGTTTTAAAGGACTATAAAAAATGATTTTTAATTATATTACGCTACTAAATAAGTGGTGTACACTGTACCGCCAGCAAGAAAAAATACCAAAGTAGCATTTCTATCAAATATGAAATTTCATTTAAACACAAAAATAAAATGAATCTGAAATGCAGAAACTCGATAAGGGCCAGGGCCAGCAGTCAGTGTTAGATCCTCCATAATCAATTCATATTTGTTGTTTACATGTCTGCTCAAAGAAAAGTGACTATTGAATGCGTGTAATGTTTGTTGTGGCAATCATGTTTACTTGTACGTGTCAAAATCATACAAATGTCAGATGTGAAACTTTATATTATTGTCGCATAAATAATCTCTGTTTATTCATTAAATTCCTAATATCGGAATTAATTAATTGGTCATCCGGAAAGTAATTTCGTATTTTTAGGCCAAACTTCTAGCGATTCTTGTAACCAGGTTTAACCAAATTCTCGTCTTGTTTATTTGTCTATTTGAACAGTTGAATACAAAATTAGACCCAAATTCACAGTTTGACCTTAACACTTATTCTAAATCTTAATTATTTTTCTACTGAAGAATTTAGTATTTAAAGTTAGATTTCGTACAAATTTATCATAGCTTTCTTAAATAAGAGAGCCACGTGGTTTCATTACTTCACTTTTAAAGTTTGGAGTGTATGAGGTTCGACTCTATCAGGTCTGTAAATATGAAACTGGATTTTTTTATAGAAAATACACATTTATTGAAAAAAAATATTTTATTCAAAGTATTGCCCATCGCTAGCTAAACATTTTTCCCATCTCTCTGGCAATTTGTGGATGTCACGAAATCCTTTTGTTTGGTGGGCTGTTTGTATATTTAAATTCTCAATGCTGTCCATTGGCAAAAGAAATCCTTTTGTTTGGTGGGCTGTTTGTATATACGAGGCATATCCAGAAAGTAAGTGTACTGAATTTTTGTAGGCTACAATTTTTTTTATTTAAACAAAAAAATTACGTGGTTACCGTAGTACATATGTAAGCTATTTTTCGACATAGTCGCCATTCCTCTCAATGCAGGTGGTGAAGCGGGGTATCAACTTTTTGATGCCTTCCTCGAAGTAGTTTCCCGCTAACCCCTCCGTCCACTTCTCCACCTCCTCCTTTACCTCGTCGGTTGAAAACCTTTTCCCTCCCATGTGCAGCTTCAGGGAGGTAAAGAGATAGTAATCTGAAGGTGCTAGGTCAGGGGAAGGCGCGGGATGGTTCAGGACATCCCATTTAAACGAGGTGAGCAGTTCCTTCGCCGCGTTGGCCATGTGTGGTCTGGCATTGTCGTGCAGCAGGCAGACTCCCTTTGTCAGCATTTCTCTCCTCTTGTTCTGAATCGCCCTCCGCAATTTTTTTAGGGTCTCACAGTATCTTGCAGAGTTGATGGTCTCCCCTTGAGGCATATATTCAATTAAAATTATGCCTTGACAGTCCCAAAACACGGATGCCATGATTTTCTTGGCTGAAATTGTGGTTTTGAACTTTTTGGCGGAGGCTGAAGAGGTGTGACGTGACCGTTTTTAAACTCGCGACACCACTTGTACACGCTCGTACGATTCATAGCTTTATCACCATATGCAGTTTTCACCTCATTATAAACCTCAACCGGAGGTTTTCCGAGATAACGGATGACGCCGCGTATTTCGCACTTGGCGGGAGATTAGGTTGACATTTTTCACGAAACGTGTTGTCGCGTCGACACTTCTCAACGTACTGACCTCGAACCGGTCTCGTTGCGGAGGGGAAGGGTCAGGCTACACGGAAGTGTAGCCAACATGTCGAAAATAAAATCCATCCGGTCGTGAGAGCCTCAGTACACTTACTTTCTGTATACGCATAGTATGAGCAAATCCGGTTTCATATTTACAGACCTGGTAAATAGAAATTATAAAATTTTAAGGTTAGAAACTAGTATTTAATTATAATTGACCTTCAATTATTTGAATGACCATAAATGATAATATTTTATTGGGTGTACAAATTAGTTAGGTCCGTTTTTTTGTGTTCAAAAATGCATTTATTTCTAAACAAAATGAATGAACAGATCAATTAAAGTATTGTCCATCGCTGGCTACTTCTTTTTCCCATCTCTCAGGCAATTTTCATCCCATTTGAGCGTTTCCAAATATTTTTTTACGACTTTTGCGACATGAGGCCGAGCGTTGTCATGAAGAAGAATAACTTTATCATGTCTTTGCTTGTATTCCGGCCGTTTTTCTCGCAATGCACGGCTCAAACGAATTAATTGTAGCTGATACCGATCACCCGTAATGGAATCGCCAGGTTTCAGCACCTCATAGTAAACAACACCCCTTTGGTCCCACCAGATACAAAGCATGATCTTCGAACCATGTATGTTCGGTTTTGGTGTTGATGTTGAGGTTGATGGCAACGATTGACCGGGCTTAGCGTAGTATTTTTTCTTCTCGGGGTTGTCGTAGAATATCCACTTCTCATCTCCAGTTACAATCCGATGCAAAAAACCTTACTTTGTTGCCTTTGAATCAGCTGCTCGCAAGTGAAAAAACGCCTTTCAACGTCTCTCGGTTTCAGTTCATAAGGCACCCAATTTCCTTGTTTTTGAATCATTCCCATGGCTCTCAATCGTACGGAAACGGATTGTTGAATCACTCCCGGTGATTGTGCAAGCTCCTCTTGCGTTTGACTCTGATCTTCTTCGAGTAATGCCTCTAATTCTTTGTCCTCTAATTTTTTTGACTGTCCAGAGCGAGGCTTGTCTTCGATGCTGAAATCTCCATCCTTGAAACGTCGAAACCATTCCCTACATGATTCATCAGTTGGAGCAGCGTCACCATAAACTTCGACAAGCATTCGATGGGCTTCAGCTGCACTTTTCTTCCAATTAAAGCAGAAAATTAAAACCTCCCGCAAATGCTGCTTGGTTAACACATTTTTTGCGGGTACTTTTCGCGACAAGTGATGACGCAATGCGGGTACTTTTAGACTTTTTTGCGCCAAAATTTGACTTTCGTAAAAAAACCATATCTCTCAAACTAATTAGTATTTTTTCGAAAAACTTACTAAGAATAGAACTATCTATATCTTTATTATGCAAAATATGGGTTGCTCTATTTTTTACTCACACAAAATTACTACATTCTAGGTAAACATAGAAAAAATACTCTTTCACCATCAAAATTATTTTATTCACATAAAATTACAATATAATTACGAAATTTTGAATAGAACTATCTATATCTTTATTATGCAAAATATGTGTTGCTCTATTTTTTACTCACACAAAATTACTACATTCTAGGTAAACATAGAAAAAAATACTCTTTCACCATCAAAATTATTTTATTCACATAAAATTACAATATAATTACGAAATTTTGAATAGAACTATCTATATCTTTATTATGCAAAATATGTGTTGCTCTATTTTTTACTCACACAAAATTACTACATTCTAGGTAAACATAGAAAAAAATACTCTTTCACCATCAAAATTATTTTATTCACATAAAATTACAATATAATTACGAAATTTTGAATAGAACTATCTATATCTTTATTATGCAAAATATGTGTTGCTCTATTTTTTACTCACACAAAATTACTACATTCTAGGTAAACATAGAAAAAAATACTCTTTCACTATCAAAATTATTTTATTCACATAAAATTACAATATAATTACGAAATTTTCAATAGATCTTATAAGAATCTTATAAGATCTTATAAGAATCTTATAATAGATAACGCGCAGTTCCCACCCCATTTGGCGACCGTGTTTACAAGTTTCCCGCATACCACCGCTTGGCAAACCAAAACGAGTAAACTCGTCTCCCGCTCTCTACTATAAGACGGGATAGAACGAGTTTTATCGTTTCCCGCAAACAATGTGTTAATACAAAATTCGACATTTTCAACACTATACAAAACAAGGTTTTTGCATGAAACTCAAAGCGATATAAACTGAATATTATTGGCAGATGTCTAACCTCTCTGAAACCGCCAGAACCATTCATAACAGCCAGAGCCATCTTTTGGAAACGGACCGAGCTAATTTGTACTCCCAATAAAATAACAATTGTCTGATCTGAGTTAATAATGCGCCTGATTTAATTTATTTCATAAATTCAGTAAATTATTATATTATTCCACTATTACAACATCCATAGCTATTTATAACGTAATTGAGCATTCGTTAACATTAACATCAATAAATACGAGTTCCATTCCATCATTTGTTATTCAAATTTAGCGTAAAATAGTCAGTTTTTCAGTTAAGCTTTGCTGGCTGGGAACTGGGCACTGGGCTGGGTTCTTTTACATTTCAACACAAACTTCTTCATAAATAACAGTACTCAGATTTTGTTGCTTAGCTATAAGCACTGTCCAAAAATGGAACCTTTACATTGAACATCAACTATACTCGAGCGCTAGGAGATTAAGGTATTATTACATTTTACTATGAAAATGGATTGATATACCAATTTATATTTTTTACATTAGTACAGCGATTTTCAATCGGTGGTATAGTACTTGTACCACCGGTGGTACATAAGAGAACATAGAGTGGTACGCTTACCGTAGGATTTACGGTGGTGGTACCAAAGTTTTCTAGTTTATTTTTCGATGGTACGCGTTAATTAAAAGGTTGATAACTGCTGCATTAGTGCATTCATTTCTTTAGTTTTACAGACATACTTGCCGCAGATTTTTTAAATTTTTTATTTGTCAGATAAATATAAATACATTTTTTAACAGGGTTATTTTGCTTTTTTAGATAATCGTGCCCACTTTACCAGGCAAAGCGTGGAAAAGACAGATGCCATTTAGAGGTGATGACGGAATTTTCGAAGAAGAATTTATAGAAGATCGAAGAAAAGGTTAGTTTTATATTTATAACTGTGATTTACGTGTGTAATTTTACTTGAAATTCATATGAAATTCACAATAATAAAAGCAATGGCAAAGGTTATGCCGAAGTATAAAATATGAATTAAATATTTATACCTAGAGTCCTGTCCTGCCATAAGCAAATATAGTAATGTTAAGACAATCGGGTGACAGTTACAAAAGATGAAAAGTGAGTACAGTATCCGGCAGTTAGTAATACACACCGGGTTTGGGAACGAGACTGTCGCTTTGTAGAGCGTCGTCTCTGTCGCACGATGCGCTAACAGTCTGTGCGACAGAGACGACGCTCTACAAAGCGGCAGTGTATTTCTTAAGCCCGATGTGTATTACTTACCGACATGTACTATAAGTAAATTGAACATTTCCGCATGTATTTGGGAACAGGCTGTAGTGTAGATCTAGGCATAAAATTAACCATAAGCTGAATCTCTCCAATTATATCATATGAATAAAGGGATTAAGATGTTGGAATTTGTCTTGGAAGTTACATCCATGAAGTGCTCTACACATCACTACATCACTGCAATTTGGTTGTCTTAACTATCTTATTCATTCCAACACAATTGAGAGGGTCCAGAATAAATTTCGGAGACATATCAAATTTCTCTACACATCCCACTTCACTACAATCTCTTATTGAATTGCACCCACCTTCTTAAACTCTTAGGAAGAAAGTCCCAATCTGCTTATCTTTTATAAATATTCAATTCTAATCGATAATAACCTATTGCAGGTTTGGAGGTGTTTATAAATAAGTTGGCCGGACACCCGCTTGCCCAAAACGAGAGATGCCTTCACATGTTCTTGCAGGAGCCAACGATCGACAAGAACTATGTCCCCGGCAAGATCAGGAATACATAAGATCCGGTCACCACCTAATGAAACCTGTTCTGTGCCTCCCTCATCCACTTACTTTATTATTTTTATAATCTCTTTCTGAACCAAATTCCATCAAGATTGCTTTATGTTCTGTTATAATCAAAGCACTGCACTGCGGTGAGGCTTTTCAGCACCAAAAATTGTTTATTTCTAATAATTTATTATTTTGCAAATTAAGCTGATATTTTGATAAGTGCAATGACCGCTTTCATTAGAAGACAACAATAATTTGATTGTATTTTAATGTTTATTTATTAACAAAATATATGAGGAGTTTGAAAGCCGAAATGTTCATTGAACCGATTTTATTCTATTTTAGTTGTTATTATACCAAATTAATCATTCATTCAGCTGTCGCTGTACGTGATTAAGTTAAACAATTTTAAATGTTTCTAAGAAATGAATGGCCTTTTCAATGTTGAAAGCTTGATAAAAATATGGCATATTGAACAGAACAGTTCTTGATACTTGATTTCCATTTTTATTTCCACTTTACCAACGTTTAGTAGGAAATTGTCGATACTAATATGATATTTACTTTTCTCGACAATTCTTCTGAAATCTTTTAAAAACCTAGTTTGGAATAAAAAATTGAGAATTTGGATATATAGTAAATATAATTATTTGATGAAATGAAACCTAAATGTAGAATAAAAAAGGATTAAATTGTCTTTTTCTGTCGGGCAGTTGCACACAAATACGTACTAACCTCAAATTGCTATGAGAATCGACAGAAACATGTCAAGTGTCAGATATTATTATTTACACTACAAACCTTGGACTTTGTTTGGAATCATATGTAAATAATATATTAACATTTCCAAATTTAATTTGACCACTTTATACAGTACATACAGTGCCGTGCCCTGTTAGCACTAGTCACAATAAAAGCTCCAATCTGTAATCGGCTGTGGTTGTATCGTTACATTATAAAGCTACAAAACATCTGTACATAGTGTTCTAAATCCACCCAAGTTAGATGCCTTCTTTTTAAATAAATGCGAGGCGTATCCACAAAGTAAGTGTACTGAGGCTCTCACGACCGGATGGATTTTATTTTCGACATGTTGGCTACACTTCCGTGTAGCCTGACCCTTAACCTCCGCAACGAGACCGGTTCGAGGTCAGAACGTTGAGAAGTGTCGACGCGACAACACGTTTAGTGAAAAATGTCAACCCAATCTCCCGCCAAGTGCGAAATTTTGTAAAAAGGCAAGAGTTTTTGAGGCGCTGCAAACTCCATGGAGATGAATTTCTCCGCTCCATCATTACTGGAGATGAAACTTGGGTTGCACACTACACGTCTGAAACCAAAAGGCAGTCTCAACAGTGGCGTCACACCTCTTCACCCTCCGTCAAAAAGTTCAAAACCACAATTTCAGCCAAGAAAATCATGGCATCTGTGTTTTGGGACTGTCAAGGCATAATTTTAATTGAATATATGCCTCAAGGGGAGACCACCAACTCTGCAAGATACTGTGAGACCCTAAAAAAATTGCGGAGGGCGATTCAGAACAAGAGGAGAGGCATGCTGACAAAGGGAGTCTGCCTGCTGCACGAAAATGCCAGACCACACACGGCCAACGCCACGAAGGAACTGCTCGCCTCGTTTAAATGGGATGTCCTGAACCATCCCGCGCATTCCCCTGACCTAGCACCTTCAGATTACTATCTCTTTACCTCCCTGAAGCTGCACATGGGTGGAAAAAGGTTTTCAACCGACGAGGAGGTAAAGGAGGAGGTGGAGAAGTGGACGGAGGAGTTGGCGGGAAACTACTTCGAGGAAGGCATCAAAAAGTTGATACCCCGCTTCACCACCTGCATTGAGAGGAATGGCGACTATGTCGAAAAATAGCTTACATATGTACTACGGTAACCACGTAATTTTTTTATTTAAATAAAAAAAATTGTAACCTACAAAAATTCAGTACACTTAATTTCTGGATATGCCTCGTACATCAACTCGATAACATCCCAGTTAAAAAAGTAAATTTTAATTATAATGAAAAGATCAAAGGTTATTAAGGTGGGGAATTATTATTATATTGATGCATATTATATTAGTTTAGTTTAATATAATTACGATTAGATTACTTTTTATATACATTATAGTTTATGTTATTCTTGAGGCATGAAATATGTTGGATCATGTATATATGACTGATTTAATGTTACATATTATTTTATTCCACAAAAAGATTCAATCTTCATATCATATTCAGTAACTGACACATCTAAGTAGTAACTGCACCTTTGTTACGGTGAAGTTACTACCGATGTCAGCGTCAGCGTAATGACGCAGTGCGCGCTGCGCTGCGCAGGTGAAATCTAATTCCAAAATCATTTCTTTACCTTACAGGCAGAGAGATGATTTTGCCCGATTACTTCTATCGTCGATATACTTTTTTTTGCTTATTCAGCAGTTTATTGTCTGCGTATCTCTATATACCTATTATATTAGTTATTATTTTAGTCTTACTCAAAATTTCTCGTCATTCCCTTTTATTTAATCATTTACGGTTTCCACATTTCCACTATCTGATGGACTTTTAACAGGAAATCACGTTTAGTTATCAGTTTTTTTTTATTATTTTTAAGTACAATAAATAATAAAAAGCAATTAAAGTAATCATCAATTTTATGATAGATTTGAATATATTCCTCCTATAGAAGAGAAGCTGTGCTCAATGGAAGAATGGAATAGAGAAAAGTGTGTGATCACCGTGACTGGGACTGGGGACTGGGGAAAGGGTTTAGCGAGGAGTATTTAGATAGGATATCACATTATTTTTGGCTTTCTTTTTGGAGGATGAAGAAAACTCGATAAATTAATTAGTAAAATTATATTTACGTATTGTATAAAACAAATATGTTAATTTTTGTGTTAATAAAATTTTGTGGAAAATAACAAATGTATTCTTTATGAATTGTGCGTTTCATTCATTTCTTTTATAAACTATCATACCTTAACCTGTCAATTAGTCACTTTTGTACATATAACACATATGAATGCATACATATCATTATGAAGAGGTACGGCGGCGGCGGGCAATAGATCTCCGAGCACACTATTGTATTCATATTTATATTTCATCTTGCACAATCTTCTATTATTCATATTTCTCTATTGATTTCGGATCCATTCAATCCAGCCATGTTTCCCTCGGTCTACGTCTTCCACACACACCCTGCACTTCTGACTTTTATACTCGCTTAGTCCTTAACGTGTCTTAGTCCGTTAAGCACAAACGCCTGTGATCTGACGACAATCCAAGTTTCAATTACTTGAATGTCATGTTTACATGGTGTTGTAATCAAATATCAGTGGTTCTAAACAAAATACGCGTTTAAACTTAGAAATTAAAAAACGCTGAAATTGTGCCGCGCACAGGATTCGTGGAATTTGATTTTTAACGCGGTGTACAGGTTAAAGGCCAAGAAGTGGAAAAGAGTGGGCAGATATGATACATATAATACAGCTGGGGTTAGACAAGAGGAAGTCCTGTGTCCAACATTAGATTCAAGGCGGCTGATGATGATGATACACAGTGGTGTTATTAAACCTCTTTATAAAATCATATTTCTGATTTGTTCTTGATGACCAAGGGTTTTGAGCAATGAATTTGCATCAAATTTTGCCAAAAACACAGACATTCACACACTGCAATGAATGATTGAGAAAGTTGGAAGAAGAACATTGGTTTCCAAAAACTAGCTGTAAGAAATTTGAAGTGAAGTTCTGAAGATGAGTGGTGTGACTGTAAAATTAGTTCACAGCTGCACAGCTCCTGACTGACCACTGAAAATTGGTGTGGGAAGTGGAAGGAGCACCAGAATAAGGAATAATACTAAGACCTCTCTAGGGAATCACTTTTAAGGTTACTCAACATTATAATTTCTAGATCCTTTTGTGTAGTTACAGGTTTGTAATTTGAGGCCTGTTTTCTCTAATATGAAGAACAGTGCATTTCTCGGCATTCCCAGTCAAAAGCCACTTGATACAGTCACTGCAATACCTGTTTCAGGTCATTTGTTGCTACGAGATACCAAATAGAAATAAACTATTATGAAAGTAAAATTAAAAATATTTAGAATCATATTTTATTATGTAAATATTGTACATGTCCTGTTAATATATTTTTATAAATATGTTAGTGTTTTGAGAGTTCATACATTTGCGATTTGAAAATTTTCCAATTTGCTATTAAAAAATCACTTCCTGCCAAATTTCACGGCTTTCATGTTTGCCAATTTTTAAGAATCATTTAGCTCTAAATGTAGACGAAAGTGGATACTGTTTTCACAGAATTAACATATTGATTTAATGTCACTAACATACTTAGGCTGAATAATCGGCTGAGTATGCCATAGGATCCCATCCTATGAAGATAATGGTAAACCAATCAAAATATGTTAAATACATTATTTTCATCATTTTTTTAATATGTTACGTGGCTTAGTGAACCAAACTGACTTCAATTACAAGTTTTAAAACTTAAAGCAACACATAATTGCATATTATGGTTGCATATTCATTCAGGAAAGCAGGCTGTTTTAGGTTGTAGGGTTGTAGTTGAGTCAGCAGGCTGCAGTTCTTAATAATTATCAAAGGGATCCATAGCAAAAGAAACTCCCGTCCATTATTCAATTTACCATTGTCTATTCCTTTGATTGGTCAATTTCGTCCATCTGTTGCGAGGGGAGAAGTTTGCCACTGTTTACGCTAGCCGAGGGCTTGGTGCTGGTGTCTAGCATCGCGTTGCGGGGCAGGGATTCCATCTGTTGCCACGACTTCTTGTCCCTCAGCTCATTGATCTGATTCCAGCTCTCTTTAGCCTGCCTGAAACATTGGAATAGCATTTATTTATAACAATGTACAATTTTCATCTGGTGAGATCTTGCCATACATAAGCATACTAAGGCAGGGAATGAGAACTTTTTCAGACTATATTTTTCTGTAAAAAAACTATTTATTCATTTTGATTATTTCAATCCAAAAATATTAAATTTTGTCATGTTTTCCACCTACAATTTGGGAATGAAGGATATCTATTAGGCCATCCGAGAATTTGTAAGGTCTTTTTTAATAAAACAAGATTGTTTATATTCACCATTTTGTTAAAATAAATCTTCCAATTCTCTAATAATCAATATTCCTTTTTTTATAAAAGCTAATAAATTTATTATTAAAAGAACCATCAAGATGGTTCTTTATATCACTTTCCATTCTGAATGTTTTCTACGCAAGTGATGTTTGAAGTGTTAGACAAAAGGGAAAAATTTGATGGTGCCAAGTTTGGTGAATATGGTGGATCAATTTCTCAATCTAACTGGTGCAATTTATGCTGAGTTAGCATTGTAGTGTGGCTTTGAATTGTGAAAAACTGCTAATGCCAATTTCAAGTGCCGGATGTTTTACTTGAATTGCTTGTTTAAAAATGTTCAGCTGTTAGCAGTACTTTTCTGCATTTATGGTCCTGCCATATTTGAGGATCCCAAAATAGAGTATCCACTCGGAGTCCCACCATACAGAGAGTGGGACTCCGAGTGGATACTCTATTTATGGTCCTGCCATATTTGAGGATCCCTAAAATAGAGTATCCACTCGGAGTCCCACCATAGAGACAATGGGACTCCGACTTTCTTTACGTGCAATTTTGACTTTAGAGTGGTTTGACAAGGTTGACCTGGCTGAGAACCGATGTCTTCTATTTTTAGTCTCTTGTTACTAATCTGTCATAAAATGGATAATTCTTTTGACAGTCAAACGGATAAACACATGTTGAAACCCTGTCCAACTGATTTTTGTCAGTTGAAGGTTTTCTACACATTACGACTGATCCCGTCTTTTATACGGTCCAAAATGGTTGATTTGGTGTTTCAGCGATATCCTTAGTTGTCTGTTTTATTTTTTTTTCAATTTTTGTGTCAATCAATACCTGAACTTGGAAGGTTCTTCTTGAACAGAAAAATTCCCCTCAAAAACTGTTTTTAGCAAGTTCTCTTAGCTATCACGTTCTCTCCATAAACTTCACAAATATTTCTTGTGATTATAGCTACATTGTTACCTTTCTTAAATTAATAAATCATTGTCTCACATTCACATATACGAGGGCGGTCCGATAAGTACTTAGCCTCACCGCCCGATGGCACCACTATCGCAAGAGCAATTTTTTATCGCGTAGTACATTCTCGTTGACAGCTACTGTCAAAATTTCAGCCGAATCGGACGCGTAGTTTTGACCGCGTGTGGAAGCGTGTCCGCGGATTTGAGAAAAATGGAAAAAGAGCAATATCAGTCGGTGATTCGATTCTTGTTTTTGAAAGGGAAATCGCGTAGCGAAATCAAAGAGCGCTTGGATGCTGTGTACGGTGACTCTTCTCCTTCGATGGCGACCGTCAAAAATTGGTTAAACGAGTTTCAACATGGTCGCACGTCGGTTTTTGATGAGCCACGCCCAGGTGCCCCGAAAACGGCTACCACGGAGGATAACGTGACAAAAATCTACGATCTCGTATTGGCAGACCGCCGATTGAAGATGCGCGAGATAACTGAGACAGTAGGCATCTCAAAAGACCGCGTGGGTCATATCCTGCATGAAGTATTGGGCATGAGAAAGCTGTCGGCGCGATGGGTGCCGCGTTTGCTCACTCCGGACAACAAGCGCAACCGTGAGACCACTTCAGAGCAGTGTTTGACGATGTTTAAGCGCAATCCGAAGGAGTTTCTGCGTCGTTTCGTGACCGTCGACGAAACATGGATACACTGGTACACACCCGAGACCAAGGAACAGTCGAAATGTGCTCCGAAGGCGAAGACTGTCCTATCGGCCGGAAAGGTGATGGCCACCGTTTTCTGGGATTCAAAAGGTGTGATCTACATCGACTTCCTGGAGAAGGGCAAAACGGTCACAGGGCTCTACTATGCCGAATTATTGGGCCGATTCGACGCCGAATTGCAGAAAAAACGGCCCCATTTGGCGAAGAAAAAAGTGCTCTTCCATAATGACAACGCACCGGCTCACACCTCCGCCGTCGCCACGGCCAAATTGGTAGAATTAGGCTACGAACTGCTGCCCCATCCACTGTATTCTCCGGATTTGGCCCCGTGCGACTTCTTTTTGTTTCCAAATTTGAAAAAGTCACTCGCCGGGCAGAAATTTGAGTCGAATGAGGAGGTTATCGCCGCCACGGAGGCCTACTTTGCAGACCTCCAGAAAACGTATTTTCCAGACGGGTTAAAGAAGTTGGAGCATCGCTGGGTCAAGTGTATCGAACTCAAAGGAGATTATGTTGAGAAATAAATCGCCACTTTTCCAAAATTTTTCTTATTTTTTGTAGGCTAAGTACTTATCGGACCACCCTCGTACACCATCATATTATCCATTTTTGAAATTGAAATAAAAAAAAGTTGCTATCGCGCGAACTTCATACATCAGACACTTGTCAACATCACTGTCAACTGAAGACAAAGAAATTAGAAGTTAATATGATAATTGCCGAAAAAATAGCAATTTGTTGGAGCGTTCCGCGAGCAGTATGAATTTCTGGAATGACCTATCTATAATTTGTTGGAGCGTTCCGCGAGCAGTATGAATTTCTGGAATGACCTATCTATAATTTTGGTTATATTAATATAAAGTGTATGTGTATCTTAAGTACAAATATCCAAATCCACTCGAGAAATATGTCACGCTAAGAGTAGCGTAGCATGCAGTAGTAGTGGTCAATTGGTCAAGTTCTACTTGTAAAATCTGTACGAGTACATAGCATACTAATTACCAACACCGTCCAAACATAAAGAGTAACACGTTAAAAGTAATATTATCTAACTTTTTTAGCATACAATGGAACCTCTCATAACGAGTAATTCGCATAACGAGCTAAACAGATTGTGAAAAAAATGCTCCCTTAACGAGCGACATTTCGCATAACGAGTGACGCAGAAAGGGGAAGTCCCATCTTCACGTCACTCATTTGTGAGCCGGGACTTCCGCGCCAGTGCGTCAGTCTCTGTTTAGCATTCGTTCCTCTAGCACGTTAGTGTCACATGTGATCACACATTTTTCCAAACTTGTGTTCAGACATTATTTGTATTTTTTTTGTGCAAAGTTTAATAACCCTTGCAAAAATGTCCCTGAAGAAAAAGCCACAAGAAGACAGCCATAAGAGAATAAAAGTAACTGTAGAAATGAAACGTAAAATAATTGAAAAGCGAGAACGAGGTGTGAGCGTGGCTGATCTAGCGCGCACATACAATCGGTCTACATCAACGATTTGCTCTATCCTCAAGAACAAGGACAAAATTAAGAAGATAGATGCTTCAAAGGGAGTGTCAAGAATGTCTACGAAACGGTTACCTATTCTTGATGATGTTGAAAGGTTGCTTCTCATATGAATAAACGAAAAGTAATTACAAGGCGATACTATTAACGAAAACATCATTTGTGAGAAGACGAAAGTTATTTTCGCCGACCTTGTTAAGAAGACGCCAGAATCATCAACTACCGAAAAAGAAGTACAATTTAAGGGAAGTCATGGATGGTTCGAGAAATTTAAGAGAAGAACCGGCATCCACAGCGTTGTGAGGCACGGTAAAGCAGCAAGCTCTGACACAAAGGCAGCAGAGAACTTCATCAGCGACTATAAGAAGCTCGTAGATTCTGAGAGTTACCGGATTTTACTTCTAGTAAAAAAGAATTAATTATTTGTCATAAATTCATAAATAAAAAACTAGTTATTTCGATTTTTTATTGTTTTTTGCAAATAGAAATCGCATTCCGGGTTGTTACGCTCCTTAACAATTTATAAGTATGTAATTTTATTTGAATAAACGTTCAAAATAAAAAAATTTAGTATTTTTTTCGGCATGGAACGCATTATCGTATTTTACATTGATTTATATGGGAAAAATTGTTTCGCTTAACGAGTGTTTCACATAACGAGTAAGATTCTGGAACGAATTATTCTCGTTATGAGAGGTTCCACTGTATTTAGGTAACAAGTCTGTGAATGTGGCTAAGCTCGTATGTAACTGGTCTGTTGCGAGTGTGGCTAAACTCGTATGTAACGGGTCTGCGAGTGTAGCTAAGCTATTATGTAACTGGTCTGCGAGTGTGGCTAAGCTCATATGTAACTGCTCTGTGATTTTGGCTAAGCTACTCGTATTAACTTCATTTCAACTTACAAACTGTATTCTATCATCTTTCCAACATCCGAGAGGATGACCTGTAGCAACAGCAGACAAGGCAGGACCACAATTTTAAGAAATTGTATTTGATCGGTTGCTTGATTGGAACTCTTACTACGGTCCATCATGCTCAGTGGTGTATAGCCCATTTTTCTTTCTAAGTCACCCTGTAATAACGTTTATACATTTTTCAAAATATTCAAAAGTTTAAAAAAAATATATTTATTTCCTCATCAAGGATTAAATGGCAAGAGTTGGATTTTTTAGTATCAAATTCCTTCAATTTAAGCTCTTAAAAGTTCCATTTAATTCACGCAATAGCTTTGGAACGGAAACATGTTTTCCTTTTTGTTTTAGATTTACTGCACTCTTTAATACCGTTGATTATATATAGTACAACCTGGCGGAGTATCATCGTATGACAATTAATTCCTACCACGCGGAAGATATTGAAAAGTGTCATGGGATCACATACCAGACTGGGATATTTTTATTTTTGGGTTCCATCGGAAATGTACATAATAATCTCGAAATCATTTTTATTGTGTCTGTAGGGACTACGGTCGTCCCTAAATATTGTCAACACGCACGGTCAACGACCGACGAACCGACCTTCGGACATGTCCAAAGGTCGCATACCAGAACATTGATATTGTTTACCCGCAAATACTATTTGCGATGCATTCCACGGCGGAGGGAGAGCGCATCGCGCTGTCTCACCGTTTCCACCAACAAATGATCTACCCACAATATTATTCGCGATGTCTGCGACCATATCCGCACGCACAGGAGTGAGATAAGAATATATTGCGGGCGCACTCACGCGCCCCGTTCTGAAATATATATATATATATATATATATATATATATATATATATATATATATATATATATATATATATATATATATATATATATATATATATATATATATATATATATATATATATATATATATATATATATATATATATATATATATATATATATATATATATATATATATATATATATATATATATATATATATATATATATATATATATTCCTACTTACCGACAAATAAATTATCATTAATCATTTGACCATTCATCATTGTTTACTATTCATTGATTATTCACTCTCACTTTCCGACGTATTTTATTTAAATACCAAACAATCAAAATCATCAGCACGTCCAACAAGGACATCCGCTAAATGTCTTTCTAAATCTTAAAACCTCGAGAGTGTTCACTTTAAATTTTGTATTGCATGGCCTTGCTGTTCAAGTGCACCAAGAACAACTTTATCTGAGTGGTCATTTAATTTGAATAAAAAGTATTGTCTAAAATGATTCTTTATTATCACGGACAACATAGTTCCAACTTGAACACAATTAAGAGAATAATGGGCTGAACATCACCCAAGTGAAGAAGGGCAAGAGCGGGGGTTCTTCGTGTACTTCAGTATAAGCGTTTATCTTTTCTAATCGAAGTCATATTTGAGGTAAATAATAGCTCATAGATTTGGAAGCAATTGATTAAAAGTGATTCTATTATCCCTGATGTCTAATAATACTACAATATAATGATAATCTCTATGAAGCTATGAAATATTTATGATACCACCTTTATGCTAAGTAAATCAGCTAAGTCCTCAGTCTCACGCTAGATGTGGGAAACCAAAGTTGGGACCGAGTAATGCCGAGTGTGGGGACCAAATTCCGAGTAATGCTTTAAAAAGTTATTTTATCCTGTTTGTATCGCTCTGTTTTATAATTCATTTTGAATATTCATATTTATGAAGGTTGACATTAAATTGAATACAAAATTGATAAATGAATATGGTTTGTTGTTACTTGATTGTAAAATTCTTCATAAAGTTGGTAAGTGATCTTCTTGACTATGTGAAAAGGTTTAGCTTGTACAGCGAGATCACAAGAAGTCATCATGATGCTCTTGACGAGGTTCCTGTGATGGGCATTATCCCACACCAGTTCCCCGTCAGCCACTAAGGGAGCCAGCTGCGCTCTCAGTCGGAAGTGGTTCGCTAAATCTGTGCAAAGGATGGCAAATTTCATCTCTTCCAAAACTAATAATTGATCATCATGGGACAAATCAACCAAGACTTCCTTTTCCTGCAAATAAAATTACATATCGATAGATTTTATGATACGTGCATATAATTAAGAAAATTAGCAGAGAGGATCAAGAACCAGATTTAACTGTTGAAACATCTTTGCCTCCTCTAACCTACATGCATAACATAGATGGTCTCACAAGAGCTGCACTGTTTTACCTTATCGCCCATCAGGATCCTATGAATTGGAAGACAGACATGGGAGGATGTTATGTTAAGTGCTGTGCTGCAGACCAATCTGGATGGGATGGGATGGGATGGTAGAATTTTGTAAATAAAGTTATTCTAAAATAATATATCTAACATACAGATATAAATATGCAACATATATATTTCAAAGATTAATTAAGTCTTCATATTCATGCGATTGATTTTAAACTTACAATCAGTAGTTTTTTCGTTAGAAAAAAGTGATGGTTCTCCAGGATAGAATCTTCGTACATGATTGACAATGGATGTTTACTCTCGAGCAGGAAGCTGTTGGTCAGCCCGGGGTGATCGATGTCATGACAGAATCCTCCGATCATTAGCGCTAATATCTGAAAGTAATTATGAAAACTATTTGTATTCTATTTATATGATTATGAATAGTCCTCTTTTGATCAGCGGAAACTAAATCTCCTTGTTTTGAATATAAAATATATGATATTGGCTTATGAGTCTTCTCTCGCAAAACTCTGACCCAACTTCCAATTGATCAGTATCCAAAGAAATATATTATTCACTTTCATTGTATACAGTACAATCGAAATATGTATTTCACTTTCATTGTATACAGTACAATCTGGAGGTGTATAAATTATGTGGCAATCTCTTCCAACCAACGAGAAAATCTTATAGAGGACTTAGGCAAAAACCAGACTGGAATCTTTTTTAAAAAATCTGGGCTTTCAAGGGAATCGAACGTGCAACTCTCAGACTGGAAAATAGATGTTTACTAACCCGAGGCCATGGGAGTTGTCATATTATATCGAGCTTTAAAAATAAATAGTTTTATAGAGAATTTTCATTAGCTTAACAACTCGGAAGAACAACTCGGAAGTTTGGTATCGTATAAAAAAGAATAATGTGATTTGTAATGAATTAAGTAATGTGTATTAAAGAAAACGCGCTACACCGAGATGTGCTGGATCTCAAAGCATAGACCTCCTCGAACAGAAATAAAGCAAACAGGCCTAGCTGTTTTCTCTGGCCCTCACGAGGAATGGACTTTTTCTAAAGTGTCAAAAGACTGAGACATAGTGACCTTTGAGACAATTTTCGAGAGATGTTACAACAAAATGGAAGCGCTCTCGGAGTGACAAAGGTCATTCATGACACGACACTAGAGAAATGAACAGATTGATGATAACTTGTAACTGAACATACTTCTATTTTAGTAAATGTTTCCATATTCCTCAAGAGAATATTGTACATGGTGTGAGTGAAGGTGAAGGCATGCTCCGCATTGTGGTATGGGTTCTCCCTATACCCTTGCAGCACGGACAGGATGAAGTCCGACAGCACGGCCCGGTCATACTGGAGGCCGCCTGACACTCTGTTGATCATATAGAATAGCAGCTCGGGTAATCTGTCTTTAGACTCTGGAGGGACGTACCATTCAAATCTGGAAATCATTATGTTATATTATATTATGAATTATGATAGTATTAAGAAATATCACTTACCTACTTAATTGTTTCAAAATTGGAAATTACATTTAAAAGGGAAAAAATAAAATGAAAATGAGAAAACATTTCCATGCAGCATTCTCTGCCAACTAACAAAAATGTTAAAAGAGTCCTTAAGTGAAGCGCTGACTAGAACCTTTTTTAAATAAATTAGGGTACCGATAAGAATTGAACCTGTGACCCCTAAATAGGAACAGAGGTGACGGTGACCAACTAGACCATAGATATCTCTTTGTGCAGCCTGGCTGATTGGTGGATTCTGGCTGGAAGGAGCGGTAGCCATGTTAGAATGGAATGGTCACAGAATGATCAGGGCAAGGAGATAGTGCACTGTTCAGGAGGTCCTGCAAAAAGCAAGAATTCACACTGGAGAAGAATCCTACTGGTACACAATGGTTGTGATCCGTACGTAACAATGATAGAATGTCCCGAAAGAACGAATAAATATACGATATAAAGTACTCGTATTTCCCATTAGAAATGAAACTGTTCTTGTTAATCTTCTTTTAATAACAACTTTGTTTCACAGCAGAGCTTGTTTATTTGACATGATCAGTCGTACTCGTACAGTGGAACCTCACCTCGGTGGGCTTCTCTCATCTTGAACTATTCAGTTCTCAAACATACGAGTATTGTTTTAATTCAGTTCTCGAATATACATTTTCAATGGCAATGCCATGTCTCATTTCAGAAAAAATATTAAAATGCACTCAAAAACAAACCTCATTGGACAGGTTTTTAGTGTGACAGAAAAGAAAAAGAACCCCAGAAGGACAGTCACCTGACATTTATGTATCCACCTTTCACTTATGCCATCAGCTCACCTCAGTACAGGTAGCCCCCGTTCATCGCGACCCCGGTGAGTGCGGATTCGTTATAACGCGGTATTTTAAACAACACTTGTCCGGCTTCGACACAATCCAGGAATCGTCATAATGTGTAGTTGCAAGAGCGAACTATCTTTCTTTTTCGTTCACTCACATAATACACATGTACATATATACGTAAATTCACGAGCGCGAGTGAGACAAAATATGTAGCTATCAGAAACATGGACGAAGCGTGGAATGAAGTCACCCAATATTGTATGAAGAGCGTTTGGAAAAGGTTGTTCAGAGAAATTGATGATCAAATGAATTACGAAAATGATATTCAAAATATCGTTGAAGATATTAAGTGTTAAAATAATGGAAAAGGCCCTTTCTCTTCACAATCAGTGCATGCAGTTGTTAGAAGAAAATGAGGAAGATTATGAGCGAGTGAGTGCTTGCTGTAAAGCGTGGTTGTAATGGATTATTCGACGGTTATAGACAAATATTACACAATAAACGTAGAGAGGCCAAACAAGGAAATCTAGATTCTTTTTTGCAAAGCGGAAAAAAAATATGAATTATATTTTATATGACATTGTTACTTAATGTTTATTTTAAAAATAAAACGTTTTTTAGAATTTAAAATGATTTTTTTTAAATCCCCCGTGGAATTTAGCTTATCGCGGCCATGTCCGGAACGTATCTCCCGCGATCAACGGGGGTTACCTGTATAGGTAAAGTGCAGTTTAATTTTCATTTATTGAATCTATTTACTGCTATGCTGCACTGTGTATTTTTAAGGGTTTGGAATGTACTCGTATTAATCCAATCTACATTACTTATTATAGGAAAGAAATGTTCAGTTTTCGAAGAGCCTCCTGGAACAGATTAAGTTCGAAAACCGAGATTCCACGGTATAAGTATTATATAATACTCGTATGTACACATAAATAAGACAGACAAAAATGAGTCTTTTCAAATGGACACTCAAATTATATGGATTTGGGTTTGTCGCCTGTCATTTGTCATCACCTCAGTAAACTAGGCTTTTGCCTGCATCTTTTGAGGACATAAACATGGAAAAAAAGGTTGATATGAGGGCTGCTACTTAAGTTTTGAGATATGGCAACACCAGTGTAGATACATCAAATCTGACATCAGCATCGTAAAGTTTGACGTTTTAAATGGTATACGTGCTCAGAAAGTTTTGTCATACGAGTGCTATTTGTGTTGTTTACAGTGACTTGAAAAATTCCTCTCGGCCAAAAATGGAATTAAATCGTGAACATTTTCGTGCGATGATTTTTTTATGATTTTCGACGTGGGCTAACTCAACAACAGTGTGCCGATCAACTCGCTTCGACTTTTGGAAATGAAGCACCATCCCGGGCCATTGTGTTTCGCTGGTTTTCCGAATTCAATCGTAGTCGTAGTTCGCTCCAGGACGAATTTCATGAAGCTCATCCAAAATCGGTTGTTGTGACAGAAAACATTGATGCTGTGCGTGAACTGATATTGCAAGATCGTCATGTTACTTATCGTGAGATTGAGGCATGTTTGGGCATTAGTTCCACTCGCATACATTCAATATTGCATAAACATTTGGCCGCCAAAAATATTTGTTCGCGTTGGGTACCGCATAATTTGACAATTGCTCAAAAAAAGGCTCGTGTCGATTGGTCCAAAGAAATGTTGAAAATATTCGATCGCAGTGCTTCAAGAGACGTCTATAAGATCGTGACAGGCGACGAATCATGTATCTATGCATATGAGCCAGAAACTAAACAGCAGTCGACTGTATGGGTCTTTCAAGACGAGCCAAATCCAACAAAAGTTGTTCGCGCACGAAGCACTTCGAAGCAAATGGTAGCTTGTTTCTTCGGTATAAATGGTCATGTCGCAACAGTGCCTTTAGTGCAACGTCGTACGGTCAATTCTGAATGGTACACCACCATTTGTTTGTCAGAAGTGTTCGGAGAAATGAGGAAAACCACCTGCCGAAGACGGATCATTCTCCACCACGAAATGCGAGTTCTCACACATCGGCTCAAACAAGTGACTTTTTGAGCACTCAAAACATCGAATTGATGGGTCGTCTGCTGTACAGCCCTGATTCGGCACCCAATGACTTCTTTTTATTCCCGAACATCAAAAATAAATTGCGAGGTTAACGTTTTTCGACGTCTGAAGAAGCGGTTGATGCGTTCAAAACGCATGTTTTGAAGTTACCTCATTCGGAGTGGAAAAAGTGCTTCGAAAATTGGTTCAAATGCATGCAAAAGTGTTTTGATCTTCATGGAGAGTATTTTGAAAGACAATAAAGCCATTTTCGATGATAAATATTTGTTTTTACTTGTCTGTCTCAAAACTTAAGTAGCAACCCTCGTACTTTTGCTTGTTTATTATTTTTTTTATTCCATCATTAAATATTCTCATTAGCTTAAAAATTGTTAACACACATGTACCATGTGAGTTAGCTTACTATATTTTTATTTATTTATTATTACACGTGACAAGAAATATACACAATTTGCGAAAAACAACAGGTAATTTGATTTGGACATACAATTTTAATGTATCTGGGTTTGTTGCCTTTCATTTGTCGTATCCCCAGTAAACTAGGCTTTTGCCTGTATCTCACTGATACGAGTATTTAGCATGAAAAAATAAATCGATACTTCTTTCCGATTTTTGATTACACAAAAACAAAACCCCGTTGCACGCTCTCATCGACCTGACAAACAGTGACACTCAACTACAACTGGAAACATCTTGCGAAATTCAACTCCTCACACATTATCACTCCAGAAAGACCAAAAATATTCATCCCACAATATACCGCACACAATCATAAGAATAAAAATTGAAATTAAAACAAAAAATACACAGAAACACAAATACAAAAACAATCAAAACAAGAAGAAACCCACACTCACGAGCTCACACAATTCCTTCCCACTCGTCATTCATCCTGAAAGCCCAAGTACTCAAAATTCTGTCGCAATAACTATCACGCTCCGATCGACTGTCTAAATGGTTTTCTTACCTTTACCTTTATTGAAGTTGGCACGCCATTGTATGTAATGGGAGCCAAATAAGCATATTGCCTTTGGGCAAAAGAGGTTTTAACTCTAGGGATGGTGAACATTTCATTAGTTGCCATGCGTGTCATGTGTGTCTGCTAAGTTTGTATCTTCCCTTCCTCTCGATGGTAGTGCCAGAGAATGGCTTTGAGATGTAAATTGGCTATGTTCAGGACCTGATACTCTCTGAAAAGCTCCGCCGTGGGATACCGAGCAGGAAGTTTATTAATTATTTTCACAATCAATTTTTGGGAAACCTGCAATATGTGTTTTTGGGTTAAGGTGCATCCCCCCCAAACTGATATACCGTAAGAAAGTGCTGACTGACACAAGGCGAAGTATATACTTTTAAGAATATTTTCACTGAGCACATTTCGAATCATACGGAATATGTATCCTAGTTTTCTGATTTTTGCGCTCAAAGTTTTCATATGGACCTTTCAACGAAGGAACTGATCAACATAAACTCCAAGGTACTTTATACTATCAACCCTTTCCAAAGAAACACAACTACAGTCAGCCATGGGTGAACAAGTGTGAAGTGTTATGTATTAATTTGTAGGTGCTTGAGTTCTTGTAGATATGCTAAATGTGATGTATTTAGTTTTTTGGGAATTTAGAGTCAATAAATTTGAGTCCATCCATTCTTTAACTACACGTAATTCTTCGTTAGCCTTTGAGAATACATCATCCCATGTTCGGCCCTAGAATAGAAGAAGCCTGTCGTCCGCAAAAGTAATTATCTTACCCCTTATAGAAAGATTACAGAACTGATTGACATATATCAGGAACAATATAGGTCCCAGAACACTACCTTGGGGTACTCCGAATCTCACAAAAAGAGGCTCACTAAATACACTATCACCCAATTTGACTCTCTATATTAATTTAAATGAATTAACAGTCTCTCCTAAAACACCCCCACACATTCATCAAAAATATATGGATCTGATCTGGCCTTACTCGTCAAACTTATCTGGCAGCATGGACACGTGTGTGTGCAGTAGCATCTCAAGGTCACCCGGACATGGCTTCATATGTTTCTGTAGTAACTCTTGATACACTAAATTCATATTTTTCTGTTGACAAAAAAACAACACTTGATTTTATAATAATTAACTTATAGTAGAGTGGAGATCTTAAGGCATTAGCATTACTGAGAGGTAGCGAGGTAGCGATACGACAATTGATCTTTTCACCTGGACTAGTAGAACTCGAACTCGAGCGTTGAACCATTATTTACAGAGTGCATTTTTACATGTGCATTTTTATTAGAATGACAAAAAAGAAATGGCAGACAAATTGTGATATTAGAGGCCAGTTAAGGTAAGTTTTTTTTTTTCATATTGCTGTGTAAATTTAAATACTGTCAACAATCATGTTCTAATTGGTAAGACACTTAACTTGCACCCGGGGATTTCGGGTTCAACTCACAATGGTACCCGAAAAGAATTATAAAAAAGGTTTCAGTCTAAAAGAACTGATATCCTCACAATGTAAAATGCAGATATGCACTGGAGGGTGCAAGATCAATTCATGCCGATCAAATTTGATTTTAAGCTTTTGACAACTAAACTGGTACCATTACAAAAGCCTCTTTTGATATGTGGAGTATCATAAATACTACAATTTTCATGTTTAACTTAATTATATTTGTTAAAATTTTTTGAATAAAATGGTAAAAAATCTGTTCAACGGGATATTTCTGCTTGTCGTCATTTGTATCTTCATTTGAATCAACACTCAAATAGATGACTGTTTCACTCTCCACAATGTCTAAAACTTATTAATTTACTGTGGTGACCCATCATTATTTGGAGGAAGTATCACCATTTTGGAGAAATCGGAAAGGAGAGAGTTTGTCACCAAATACATTCTTTATTAAAGATTCAGACTGGGGAATTTCCATTATGTCATCAACAAGACTGGTTATTTGTTTTCTCACTATTTCCTAGTTTAATTAGTCAAACGCTAAATTCAGAATCCATAGATCTCGATCCATTGTTTTTCAATTTGACAATTTTGAATTCACTAAAGTTCATTGAACTTTATGCTTTATTCTATTAATATATTTATTTATTCTACAATTTGGGATTGTGTACCATGTAGCACAACAGGGAGAGTTTGTTTGAAGTCCCCACCCCACTAAGGAGTAGAATTTTAAAACTATATATGGTTTGTTTCTTCATAATTTCTTGTAATAGCTTATTGATGGTTTTTAAAGCTGAACACTGAACCATCTTAACTTTATCATTTAGATAATCATCTTTGCTTTTTGAATTCTTTCAGCATCTGCGGAAGTCATTCTCATTAAAAAAACTTTTAGTTTCTAATAATGAAACAGGGAGTAATTTTTTATTTGTTCGTCAGTGGATTATCAAATCTCTTTCAAGATGTTAAAAATGAACTCAAGGGGCATTGTATCACCTTTGATCTTAAGTGCGATTTCGGAGGATTGCCATGAAAACAGTTGAAGTTTCTTAATTTTTGGATTATTTCCATAAAATGCTATAAAGAGTGCTCATCAATATCTAAATATGATTATTATTAAATCTGTTTATTGACACAAATTGGAACTAGAGTTTTATGCATAGAGAGTGAATGTTGAATTTTCAATAGCTCTAATTGGAACTAGAGTTTTATGCATAGAGTGAATGTTGAATTTTCAATTGCTCTAATTGGAACTAGAGTTTTATGCATAGAGAGTGAATGTTGAATTTTCAATAGCTCTAATTGGAACTAGAGTTTTATGCATAGAGTGAATGTTGAATTTTCAATTGCTCTAATTGGAACTAGAGCTTTATGCATAGAGAGTGAATGTTGAATTTTCAATAGCTCTAATTGGAACTAGAGTTTTATGCATAGAGAGTGAATGTTGAATTTTCAATAGCTCTAATTGGAACTAGAGTTTTATGCATAGAGAGTGAATGTTGAATTTTCAATAGCTCTAATTGGAACTAGAGTTTTATGCATAGAGTGAATGTTGAATTTTCAATTGCTCTAATTGGAACTAGAGTTTTATGCATAGAGAGTGAATGTTGAATTTTCAATAGCTCTAATTGGAACTAGAGTTTTATGCATAGAGAGTGAATGTTGAATTTTCAATAGCTCTAATTGGAACTAGAGTTTTATGCATAGAGTGAATGTTGAATTTTCAATTGCTCTAATTGGAACTAGAGTTTTATGCATAGAGAGTGAATGTTGAATTTTCAATAGCTCTAATTGGAACTAGAGTTTTATGCATAGAGAGTGAATGTTGAATTTTCAATTGCTCTAATTGGAACTAGAGTTTTATGCATAGAGAGTGAATGTTGAATTTTCAATAGCTCTTATTGGAACTAGAGTTTTATGCATAGAGAGTGAATGTTGAATTTTCAATAGCTCTAATTGGAACTAGAGTTTTATGCATAGAGAGTGAATGTTGAATTTTCAATAGCTCTAATTGGAACTAGAGTTTTATGCATAGAGAGTGAATGTTGAATTTTCAATTGCTCTAATTGGAACTAGAGTTTTATGCATAGAGAGTGAATGTTGAATTTTCAATTGCTCTAATTGGAACTAGAGTTTTATGCATAGAGAGTGAATGTTGAATTTTCAATTGCTCTAATTGGAACTAGAGTTTTATGCATAGAGAGTGAATGTTGAATTTTCAATAGCTCTAATTGGAACTAGAGTTTTATGCATAGAGAGTGAATGTTGAATTTTCAATAGCTCTAATTGGAACTAGAGTTTTATGCATAGAGAGTGAATGTTGAATTTTCAATAGCTCTAATTGGAACTAGAGTTTTATGCATAGAGTGAATGTTGAATTTTCAATTGCTCTAATTGGAACTAGAGTTTTATGCATAGAGAGTGAATGTTGAATTTTCAATTGCTCTAATTGGAACTAGAGTTTTATGCATAGAGAGTGAATGTTGAATTTTCAATAGCTCTAATTGGAACTAGAGTTTTATGCATAGAGAGTGAATGTTGAATTTTCAATAGCTCTAATTGGAACTAGAGTTTTATGCATAGAGAGTGAATGTTGAATTTTCAATAGCTCTAATTGGAACTAGAGTTTTATGCATAGAGTGAATGTTGAATTTTCAATAGCTCTAATTATGGAATGAATTTATTTTCACATTTTCATTTTTTACAAGAAGTTTCTACTGATACCTTTCCAATGGGAAATATCAGATTTGGTAAATCATAATAAGTTATTCTTCATATTTAAAACAATTCAGGAAACTGATATTTTTTATCATTCCTGCTAAATTATAGTAGATATAAGATAGCAAACAAGAATGATTTTGAAAGACAACTGAGATATTGATTATCAACCGTAGGAGTATTCTGATATATAGTAGTTTTGAAGAAATATAATATTTACCGAGGCGGTGAATTTGCTTTGAATGTTGGAGTATTGCACAATCTGGGTACAGTAATTGGCAATTATTGTAAATGTCTCCTTATCATCTTGAGTAAACATTCCATTTTCCAATTTGTTTATTACTGATATAACTCCTATAAGGAAACAACATTTTTTAATAAATTTAACACGATAATTTATTTTAAAATTGATTTTGCTGTCAATTTATAACATGGTGCCTTTATTGCCAAGCTGTTCTATCCTATGATCAACGAGACAGCAGTTTCGCTAGCAATTATCAAGATGAAACTGCTGAAATTATGAACCAGAAAGATGTCGAAGGATGGAGAAGGCATTCTAAATTTGTGTACGAGTACCAACACCACTGTCTCTCTCCGTGGTTGCAGTCCTAAGACTGGTTTGCAGCAATTTCAACTCTTCTCCTCCATTCCCCCCTGTCCTGTGCGGCTCTTTTTAAATCTGTATATGTTGAGCAGCGCACGTCCACCAACAGGTCCTCCAGGTACTCTCGGCGTGGGCGTCCCCTAGAGTTTGTCCCCTCGGTCATACCCTCCATTATGGCATGCAAGAGGCCCTCTTGTCGTATTATATGACCGATCCATCTTGCACGCCTTTCGGACAGGATCCTGAGCAGGTGCCTTCCTCCTTCGATTCGTTGGAGAACCTCTTCATTTTTAATGCGGTCTCTCCAGGAAATTCCTAATAGTCTTCTATAGGACCACATCTCAAAAGCCTCTAGTCTCTACCACTGTACTCGTACTTTAATATTCAAATGGGGAAATCATGTTATCGGGTAGAGATTGAATTTTCCTGATCCACACTTTGCGCTGGAAAATCTAGAGCACCCGGCCAGTGCAGTGGCCTGACAACTGGACAAATCTGTAATGGTGCCTTTACACAAAAAAAAGGTTCTATTAGTGAATGTGATAATTATACAACAATTTCTTTGCTATTGTATGTGAGCACATCTAATGCTAAATTTAATTGATTGAAATAGGAGTGCCAAAGCACTTCATTCTTCTCATCCTTTATATGGATGGACAAATGTGCATCGAAATGGAGGATTCCATATCAGAACTGGAAGAAAGAGAAATACGACAGGGATGCATTTTATCTCTAAAACTATATCTTTTATATGGGGAGTACATCATATAGAAAGCCTTAGTTAAATGGGGAGTACATCATATAGAAAGCCTTAGTTAAATGGGGAGTACATCATATAGAAAGCCTTAGTTAAATGGGGAGTACATCATATAGAAAGCCTTAGTTAAATGGGGAGTACATCATATAGAAAGCCTTAGTTAAATGGGGAGTACATCATATAGAAAGCCTTAGTTAAATGGGGAGTACATCATATAGAAAGCCTTAGTTAAATGGGGAGTACATCATATAGAAAGCCTTAGTTAAATGGGGAGTACATCATATAGAAAGCCTTAGTTAAATGGGGAGTACATCATATAGAAAGCCTTAGTTAAATGGGGAGTACATCATATAGAAAGCCTTAGTTAAATGGGGAGTACATCATATAGAAAGCCTTAGTTAAATGGGGAGTACATCATATAGAAAGCCTTAGTTAAATGGGGAGTACATCATATAGAAAGCCTTAGTTAAATGAACTGATGGAATAACAATAGGAGAAAGTAAAATCAGCAACTAGCAGTTTGCTGATGACATCACCATTGTAGGATCTAGTGAAAAGGAATTTGCACAAGTATACCGCAGTGTGGAGTTGGAATGTGAAGTATTCAGTTTCCACATCGATTGAAACATAACTCATAATTATTGTATTAACCATTCTAACACAGCAGCAAGACATAATGTGCTGTAGAACTTGGAACATGTGCGTGAGTTTGTTCACCTGAGCTCCTTCATTACTAACAGGGGTTCCTGTGATGAAGAAATACTGCACATAAGTGTTTACCTGAGCTCCTTCATTACTAACAGGGGTGGGGTTCCTGTGATGAAGAAATACTGCACATAAGTGACTTTTGTGTGTTCTATGAAATGCTAACGTTTGATTGATTATTGAAGAAGTTGGGGTTGGGACAAGTGTCTGTGTTTTATACAAAGAAAATCAACAGACTTGTGTGGTCAACTCTGGCGGGAAGTGTGTATGCCAAAAGGAGCACAGGCTGAACACCTATGTAATGGAGTGGCCAGGGAAAAAGAGTTTTGCGGTGCTCATTTCAAATGGTGCTACATCAAGCGAGAGATTGCTTGTGCTGAAGAAGGATGGTTGGTGACCATGATGATCACGATCCTAAGAATTGAAGGACTGATAAAGATGTATCAAATTAAAAGTAACATAAATGATTTATATATACAAAAAGAAACATATTACATAAAATTAAAACAAGAAATTAAAACAAAACAGAGTCTAAAGAAAAAACAAGTATCTGCGAATTAAGACACCCTTCATATCTAAAGATTGATATAGCATTTTTAAGTAACTGTTTGAAGTTGAAATAGCAGTAAGGCAATACGAAAAAGATCAGTGAACCGAAAATTCCATTATATAGTAGTTTAAAATCTTTAACGAAATTTTAATAATATATTTGTATTAAAATTGAACAAATTATTATTCATAAAAAAGAGAGAATTACCTATAACACCTTTTTTATCTACTAGAGGTAAACATAGTACGGATCTCACAATGTACCCTGTGACGGGATCAACTTCCTTGTGGAAGCAGTCATCATTATAGGCGTCCTTCACCATAACCGGCTGCCCCGTGCTGGCGGCCAGGCCGTGTGGAGTGTCTGTGTAAGCCAGACTGGAAATGTTTCAAAATCTATTATATAACTAGCTGTACCCGGCCACGCGTTGCTGTGGCTCAGTCTGGTTAAATGGAAAAGAAAGAAAAGAGAAAGCACACGTTTCTAATATGTTTAATTTCACAATGCTTGTGGGTATACAATATTTTTTATGTGTTTCAGCCATTTTCAGTCTGTCGCGTTCATTCTCTTGAGAGCGAAGCAGATCTGAAGCTGCAGAACGCGATCGCCGTGCTCGCAACCGTGCATCCTCAAGTCTGGCTGCACGTCGCTCTGCTGCTTCCTCGGCATTTTGATGAACTAAAGCAGATCGATTGCACTGAAAAAGAAGAAAGAAAGTTATAACAAAAACATATATAATTGCTAAACATTAAAAAAGGAACTTAATAATATTGTTAAGTTCGTTGATGTCATTGTTCTTGGCGGCAAGAATAGCTCGTTCACTCAGCTAATCGTGATTCTTATAATTGATTTGAATATAGGAAAATACTTTTTCAACCAATTCTTCTTTTGACGTCACTAAATTGCAGAAGTTATGAGGCAATGAAATTCGTCCTGAGGTCATATCAACCGGCCCCTTTCCGTTCTCAATTTCCAGCAATTGATGTGAGAATATCTCAGCTGATCGATCGTTTTGCAGCTGGATACGCATTTGTAAAATATTTGTCAAATAGGAGTATTGTTAAGGAAATACAGAGATAATTGTAACTAATTAAATGTTAAGAAAAGAGAGAGATTATTGGAGTTAATTAAATGTTAAGAAAAGACAGAGAGATAATTGTAACTAATTAAATGTAAAGGGAAGACAGAGAGATGATACGAATGCAGCCTTTTGTCAAAATTTCAAAGCAATCGGTGAAGAACTTTCGGAGATTAGAGATTTTTAATTAACGAACACTTACATTTTTATTTATAACTAGCTGTACCCGGCCACGCGTTGCTGTGACTCAGTCTGGTTAAATGGAAAAGAAAGAAAAGAGAAAGCACACGTTTCTAATATGTTTAATTTCACAATGCTTGTGGGTATACAATATTTTTGATGTCTTTCAGTCACTCTCAGTCTGTCGCGTTTATCGACGTGCTCGCAAATGATCGCGTCACTCCAATAGGTCAATTCACGATATGATTTGAATTCAAATGAAAGATCGATTGCACTGAAAAAGAAGAAAGAAAGTTATAACAAAAACATAAAATTGCGAAACATTAAAAAAGGAACTGAATAATATTGGTAAGTTCGTAGACGTCTTTGTCCTTGGCGCCAACAATAGATCTTGATTCTTATAAGTGATTAGAATGTAGGGAAATACTTTTTCAACCGATTCTTCTTTTGACATCACTAAATTGCATAAGTTATAGTCTTCCAACCTAAGTTCTATTACCGTCATTTACAACTGCATTGTTCATGAAGAAGCTCTTGCAGTTGGGAAACGGTGGACCTTTTTATGCCGGTAGAAATTCCGCAGCGTGTATTCAATTCATCATTGCCATCACCGATGAAATACATTTGTAGGAATTTATGTTCATTATCTGACAATGGAAGCAGGGAGCCGGCTTTATGATAAATTTGTCCTTTCACTTTGAAGGTTGGCATGAATTGAGCTGTTACGATTTCTGCACCGAACGACGTCATTTGGAAGCATGAGTTGTATTTCCTGATGTTAGATAGGAAATGCTTTGATTCGGCGGTATATCCGGCAAGCAAAGTTTTTAATGGCTCTGGCGGTTCTCCAAGTTGAGACAGTTTAATTTTTCCGGCGGCGCAACACATTCCTTTCGTTTCTCCATTAAATTTCAGAGCCTTGCAATGAGGGCACACTTCAGTCATAGTGCCGATGTGAACATGCCGACTTGAAATATAATCATCAGCTGGATTGTACCGGAATGCAAGGCGATTGCTGAGCACGGAGTCGTGTTTGACGCTGATTTGCTGTTTCTCGTTGACATATTTCAGCCACTCTTAGCCTGTCGCGTTCATTCTGTTATAAACGAAGCAGTTCTGAAACTGCAGAACGCGATCGCCGTGCTCGCAACCATGTATCCTCAATTCTTGCTGCACGTAGCTCTGCTGCTTCTTCGGTACGTATTTGAGCCATTATTTGTCTGTTTCGCCAGTTCGCTGATACCCGTTGTTCCTCAGTTTGAGTTGCAATTACTCGTCACACTGCTTCCGCTCCGCGAGTACGACGATCTAAGTTTGATCGTCTGCGAGGCATTATTTTGATGAACTAAAGCAGATCGATTGCACTGAAAAAGAAGAAAGAAAGTTCGAACGAAAACATATAAAATTGCGAAACATTAAAAAAAGAAAATACACGTACTAAAAAATAAAACAAAATATTAACGAAATATTTCCCTTCAAACGCCGTTGTTTTTCTCTTTGGCTTGGTGGACTCCCTCAGTACATTTCTTGGCGTCTCTGGAAGAAAGGGATCAAATTAATCACGTATTCGGTTTAATGTTTCTGAATAATGTTATTATACTTCGGAAACTCTAGGATGAGTCCTATGACAGTTGACAATTTTGCCCCAATACAACTTTGTAACGACGTTCAGTAATTTTAATTATTTTATCGACTTTAATATAAGGCTCGATTCTAATAAATATCAAGTTATTTAGGTAAATACATTGCAAAAAACTAACAATAATGACAAAATAATACATCTTGTTACAAATTAGCAAAAATGTGGCAGTTCGTTAAAATCAAATGTGACGTTTGTCAAAAGTTAGTTGCATGAAACACGCGAAACTTTTAATAATTCAAATGTATAAAACATACACAGATACATACCATGAATTCAAATGAAAATCAATCGATACAGTTCAAATTCACCGCTAATTGCACTGAAAAATAATAAAAAAACCGAATTGAAAGAGCGCAGCTATTATTAGGACGCCACAGTACAAAATTTTTCAATAAACGTATTTGAAAATTTAATATTTATTACTAAATATTTAATATTCAATCATTTAATATTTATTATTTAATATTCAAAATCAAAATGAAACTGTCAAAATTTCAAAGCAATCCGTGAAGAACTTTCGGAGATTAGAGATTTTTAATTAATGAACATTCACATTTTTCTTTATATAGATATTTTATATTTATTATTTAATATTAATTCCGAAACGTCGAAAATGCAATGTGACATAACTGTCAATGAGATTTGTTTAGTTTGCGTGTGTCGCTGCAGGGGGCGCTCCCGTTATTTCGTCTGTTTTATAAAGTTTTTTATATACAACCGTATATAAAAAAAATATATAAACATGCTTCTATACGAATGCAACCTTTTGTCAAAATTTCAAAGCAATCGGTGAAGAACTTTCGGAGATTAGAGATATTTAACATACGAACATTTACATTTTTATTTTATATAGAAGATAGATTTGCCTTGACCCCAAAAATGAAACAAAACAAACTGTGACCGAAAAGTGAAAATAAAACAAAACATATAAGTAGAAGGTACGTGTAATGTATGTATTCCAATTTTGAAATGCACGCTATCGAAGTAAAACTATCGAGGAAATAACAAATCCTCTAATTTATTCTGAAATGGCTAATCATTGTCACCGTGAGAATCATACTTTTTCTATCGATGATGCCAAATTCTTACATATCAGTAGTAACGGAAATAAATTGGACAGATTGAGGCCCTAGAAATTTCTAAGTCAGTATTTCCCAGTTATTAACAGTTATTTCCCCAAAATCTCCCCGCTCTTGGCCGAAATTATCCCTAGCCTTCCTCACCCCGCAGCCTCCAACCGTTGAAGTGTCTATATCGGTACCAGTTCGAACAGCATTTAGTCTTGTTTGCGCTCCCCTGAAGATGAGGTGAAAGCCTTGAAACCGGTAGGGTTATACCGTCACAAAAAAAAAGTGGAATAAACAGTGTTTGTTAAAAATAAATTACAATGTCTTTAAACCTCCACAACGTTAATGCCTTAACTATAAACAACCAAAGACAAACTGTTCGTTCCCCACTTAGTTCTACGATTATTTAATTTGCCAGGTCTCACCTGACTTTAACCTTTTTCTTTGGGATAACAGACACATTGGGATCCCAGCCCTCATCATACATGTCAGCCATCATCTCTCCTCCGATGTAATCTGGGTCAATTATGTAAAACTTACTCCTCGTTGCTTTCAGGCAATGTTTTGCTATATTCTATGAAAAAAAGGTTTTTGTTTAGTAAATCATTTATTTTGAAGGTTTGTCAATTTTTTTTAATCTTTTTTATTATGCTTTCACTGTACACAGTACAATCTGTTGTTATTTCCATGTGGTAATCTCTTCCGATCAACCAGAAAACCGGACTCCCCCCCCCCGGTGTCCAGGTCAAGTGTCTAACCGACCGGGTCTAACCACGGTATAGGACCTTCTTAGGTATGTGATATACTAATATTGTAATTCTGTGCCTGAGAAGTTAAAGACTCCGTGTTCATTTCAAATCTTTGTCTTACCATAAATACATACATTATGTAATTTGGTATTAATTCATTCATTCATGATGTATCAATACATAAATTATATTTGTAAACTGTAATCATAATTTGTTCCAGGTTTTAAGAGGCTAGTGCAGTCTGCAAGATTCAATTTTGAAAAATTTGCTGTGATTTAAGAAAAAATATAAATACGTTCTCAGTAAATAAAAAAAAAATAGTGCTTTTATGCTGTTTATCATAAATTCTTATAGCGCTGTAAAACAATGCAAAAATAACGCTATGTTAAAAACTCTTCTCAACGCTTCTCAACGAAAGGCTGCAGCAAATGAAACCTACTGATCTTTTTGGAACATTGATCTCCTTGCCATCTGAACTTTGGGTTTGATATGACTGCTTACACAATAAACATATGTATAGTATAGTTGTAGCCCATCTGTAAGATGGGTGATAATCATACTAGATCACGAGGGATTGCCTATCAGATAAAAATGCCAACAGCTGTGTTCACTGCATGCTGGCAGCTGGAGCTTAATTCTGGTAAGCACTGATAATGGCCTCTCTCCCTGAAGTCGCCATAGTAATCCAGTCCCTGGTTTAGTCCTAATATCAAAGTGCGATTAGAGAAGTTCCACAAAATGACCATATTTTACTAAGCTTCGGCGTTTGACGAAGGAAAGCAGCCGGATAATTTAGTTGGTGGGGGCTTATAATCCTTTCTCTCACCTTTACGTGTCTCATTAGAGCGATGAAACGATGCATTTTATTCTACCTTCTATGGACATAGCGGATACGGTGCAATAGCACCAGTGACCCAGGGTTATCTTAATCATTAGACTAAAAGGGATGTAGCCCTAGGGTGCCATGTGCCGGAGGGCACCGCCAGTATTGGTAAAATATATCGCTTGGGATAGTTGGTGGGATATTGGCTTTGCGAGGGGGTAATCAAATTGTTGGGAATAAAAATAATGGAAAATTATTTGGGTTACATTGAACTATTGGCAAAATTCGATCCTCCGAAATATCAAGTTAAATGAATAATTTCGAAGTAGCAATATTTATTTTCATATTGTAACAGTAATAGATAAAAATTCACGGCCACAATTTTTAATGCTATGATATGGATATGGCTTGCTAAGGAGTTACATTTTTGTTCAATAAAACAGATGCTATAATTATTTAGTGTCGTTAATAATCACAAGAGCTTCTTGTATTCGAGGCTCCATCACAAGTGTATTCTAAGAACCGGTTGACACGAAGCTGCTGTTTCAATAACTAGAATTATGGGTTAACAGAAATAAAAAGTTCCCACATTTACTACCTTTGTCAGACCGATCACGACATAAAATGTTGAAACCAGAGCCGATACAACTAGAACAAAGAGCATTCTTCAAACATCCAAGATGAGAATATTACAAACCATCGCAGGAAAATCTCTCAGAAATAAGGTCTCAGAAAAACTGTCACATTCGACAGACCTGTAATACAGAGGATATCATCAGATGGAGTAAGAGGAGAAGGTGGTACTGGTGTGACTATGGCGGTAGAGTGGGCAGAGAAAGAATCCCATACATACACACATGCACACGAGATCCCCACGGAACATCGCCTAAAAGGTGGGGACAGAGCTGGTGCTCTGCCTCAGTGAATGATTTTCGCAACAACAGATCCAAAAATTACATCAATAAGAAGAAGAAATAAAACATACATTATGCTTTCTAAGTAAACCCAAACAATTTCAAATGTCATGGTTCCGAAATAGTTATTTCAAGAGTGCTCTTAGAAATTGTAGGTAAATACTTAGCACCAGTAGAATAATAAATTCTAATTAAAAAATGTTTTTAAAGTAAAACCAGTGCGGACCCAGCTAATAATAGAATCGTAGACTTTTGAATATTTGTCAAGCATGTCAACCATTAAACAATGGCACCAACACGTGTGAAATGTGACAAAATGAGATCAGAAGGAAAAGTGCAAATATGATAAAGTGTGGATTAACTTACAAGCATTTCACATATCATTTTATCGAGGCTGATCCTCTCGGAGAAGTACTCCATGAGGAGTGAAAGCAGTTCCCTGTTGAGGTGGATCTGCTGCTCCAGAGAGATGCGCATGTTAGCCTGATGCACTGCTGCACCTATCCATCCTGTGCAGCACTGCACTGCGCGTAATTGTTCCTGCAATTATTAATTTATTACTGACTAGCTGTACCCGGCCACGCGTTGCTGTGGCTCAGTCTGGTTAAATGGAAAAGAAAGAAAAGAGAAATCACACGTTTCTAATATGTTGAATTTCACAATGCTTGTGGGTATACAATATTTTTGATGCCTTTCAGTCACTCTCAGTCTGTCGCGTTTATCGCCATGCTCGCAAATGATCGCGTCACTCCAAGAGGTCAATTCACGATATGAATTGAATTCAAATGAAAGGTCGATTGCACTGAAAAAAAAAAAGAAAGTTATAACAAAAACATATAAAATTGCGAAACATTAAAAAAAGAACTGAATAATATTGTTAAGTTCGTACATGTCCTTGTTCTTGGCGGCAAGAATAGCTTGTTCACTCAGCCAATCGTGATTTTTATAATTGATTTGAATATTGGGAAATACTTTTTCAACCAATTCTTATTTTGACATCACAAAATTGCAGAAGTTATGAGACAATGTATTTCGTCCTGGATCATATCAACCAGCACCTTTCCGTTCCCAATTTCCAGCAATTGATGTGAGAATATCTCAGTTGATCGATCGTTTTGCAGCTGGACACGCATATTTGTAGTTAATTTGAACGTCTTTACGTGTCGCCACAAAGTAGAGTATTTCAGGCTACATATAAAATTGCGAAACATAAAAGTAACTAATTAAATGTTAAGGGAAGACAGAGAGATAATTGTAACTAATTAAATATTAAGAGAAGACAGCGATATAATTGTAACTAATTAAATTTTAAGGGAAGACAAATAGATAATTGGAACTAATTAAATAAAATCTCCATTACTACATACGATTTGATAGATTTTGAAATATAAACATAGAGATAAAATTAAATTCTATATAAAAAAGATACTTTTGATATTCCTACTGATCTCTTTCAGCCACTATCAGCCTGTCCTCTAGATTATTTGCTCAAAAAGACAAAAGGTTCTACGGATATGGAATTATAAACAGCAAAATTAAATATTGTTTCATCATTCTGTCGAGTAGCTCATGACGGAGCATCGTGACTCCCATGATAGCCTCGTTGATAATCTAAATAAAGTAATTTGTTTTTATTTCTACCTGAAAAGCGAATGAACTTTTTGGACAACCCAATACTTAAGATTTAGTACAGCAGAAATATTTAAGATTTAGTGTTTAGTGTTAAGGGCGATCTATGAATATCGGAAGGACCTAAGAGTAAAAAAACATGATTAACAATTGATTTATCTTCCGCATCATCGCAGTTGCTCTTCTCTTTGGCTTGGTGGATTCCCTCAGTACATTTCTTTGCGTCTCTGGAAGAAAGGGATCAAATTAATCACATATTCGGTTTGATGTTTCTGAATAATTTTATTGTATTTGGAAACTCACGATGAGTCCTATGACAGTTGACAAATTTGCCTCAATACAACCTTGTAACGACGTTTAGTAATTTTAATTATTTTATCAACTTTAATCTAAGGCTCGATTCTAATAAATAGCAAGTTATTTAGGTAAATACGAGGCGTATCCAGAAAGTGAGTGTACTGAGGCTCTCACGACCGGATGGATTTTATTTTCGACATGTTGGCTACACTTCCGTGTAGCCTGACCCTTCCCCTCCGCAACGAGACCGGTTCGAGGTCAGTACGTTGAGAAGTGTCGATGCGACAACACGTTTCGTGAAAAATATCAATCTAATCTCCCGCCAAGTGCGAAATACGCGGCGTCATCCGTTATCTCGTTTGGAAGGGAAAACCTCCGGTTGAGGTTTATAATGAGGTGAAAACTGCATATGGTGATAAAGCTATGAATCGTACGAGTGTGTACAAGTGGTGTCGCGAGTTTAAAAACGGTCGTACGTCTGTGCATGATGATCAGAGGAGCGGAAGACCTTCAATTGTGACTGACGAAATTGTGGAAAAAATCGAAAATGCGCTCCGTGACGATCGTAGATTGACTGTGGATGAACTTTCTGCGATGTTTCCGCCAATCTCCAGATCTCTACTACACGAAACCATCACAGAAACCCTCGGATATCGGAAACTGTCCGCGAGGTGGGTCCCAAAACAGCTGACAGACCAACACAAGTTGAATCGAGTGGAGGCCGGGCAAGAGTTTTTGAGGCGCTGCAAACTCCATGGAGATGAATTTCTCCGCTCCATCGTTACTGGAGATGAAACTTGGGCTGCACACTACACGCCTGAAACCAAAAGGCAGTCTCAACAGTGGCGTCACACCTCTTCACCCTCCGCCAAAAAGTTCAAAACCACAATTTCAGCCAAGAAAATCATGGCATCCGTGTTTTGGGACTGTCAACGCATAATTTTAATTGAATATATTCCTCAAGGGGAGACCATCAACTCTGCAAGATACTGTGAGACCCTAAAAAAAATGCGGAGGGCGATTCAGAACAAGAGGAGAGGCATGCTGACAAAGGGAGTCTGCCTGCTGCACGACAATGCCAGACCACACACGGCCAACGCCACGAAGGAACTGCTCGCCTCGTTTAAATGGGATGTCCTGAACCATCCCGCGCATTCCCCTGACCTAGCACCTTCAGATTACTATCTCTTTACCTCCCTGAAGCTGCACATGGGTGGAAAAAGGTTTTCAACCGATGAGGAGGTAAAGGAGGAGGTGGAGAAGTGGACGGAGGGGTTGGCGGGAAACTAAATCGAGGAAGGCATCAAAAAGTTGATACCCCGCTTCACCACCTGCATTGAGAGGAATGGCGACTATGTCGAAAAATAGCTAACATATGTACTACGGTAACCACGTAATTTTTTTGTTTAAATAAAAAAAAATGTAACCTACAAAAATTCAGTACACTTACTTTCTGGATATGCCTCGTATATACAAACAGCCCACCAAACAAAAGGATTTCTTTTGCTAATGGACAGCATTGAGAATTTAAATATACAAACAGCCCACCAAACAAAAGGATTTCTTTGGCCAATGGACAGCATTGGGAATTTGAATATATACAAACAGCCCACCAAAAAAAAAGGATTTCTTTGGCCAATGGACAGCATTGGGAATTTAAATATACAAACAGCCCACCAAACAAAAGGATTTTTCCGACCAATGGACAGCATTGGGAATTTAAATATACAAACAGCCCACCAACAAAAGGATTTCTTATACTACGGTAACCACGTAATTTTTTGTTTAAATAAAAAAAAATTGTAACCTACAAAAATTCAGTACACTTACTTTCTGGATATGCCTAGTACATTACAAAAAACTAACAATAATGACAAATTAATACATCTTGTTACAAATTAGCAAAAATTTGGCAGTTTCTTAAAATCAAATTTGACATTTGTCAAAAATTTGTTGTATGAAACACGTCAAACTTTTAATAATTCAAATGTATAAAATATACCATGAATTCAAATGTATAAAATAAATGTATAAAATATACCATGAATTCAAATGAAAATCAATCGATAAAGTTTCAATTCACTGCTAATTGTACTGAAAAATAATAAAAACAGTTTAAAACCACAGGATCAAAATTATTACCCGACGCTACGAAATGGTAGATAGAAATTTAGTATATTTTTACGTCGTAGCACGCTGATGGCGCTATAGTTTAATAGTGTGAAATCTGTTGATGAGAAATAAAATTATTGGTTTGAAGCTTTGCTTTTCAATATACCGTAAAATAAAAATTTAAGTTTAAAAAACCAACTTTATAATTCATTTACAATATAAGGAATTTGAAAAATAAAAAATATATATTAACATGCTTGTATACTAATGCAACCTTTCGTCGAAATTTCAAATCAATGAAAAATAAGACAAACAGTTCAAAAACGAAATTCAAGAATCTGAAATGTCTAAAATGCAATGTGACATAACTGTCAGTGAGAATTGTTTAGTTCGCGTTTGTCGCTGAAGGGGGAGCAACCCCTTATTTCCTCGGTTTTATATACTTTTTGTATATAATGGTATATAAAAAAAATATATAAACATTCTCGTATACGAATGCCAACTTTAGTCAAAATTTCAAAGCAATCGGTATAGAACTTTCGGAGATTAGATAGCTATGATTAACGAACATTTACATTTTTATTTATATAGATTATTTAACATTAAATTATTTAATATTTTATTTATATAGATTTAATTATTTAATCTTAATTTCGAAACGTCGAAAATGCAATGTGACATAAGTGTCAAGTTTAGTTCGTCTGTGTCGCTGCAGGAGGCGCAAACGTAATTTTTTCTGATTTATAAACTTTTTTATATACACCGATATATAAATAAAAATATTATATATAAACATTTCTATATACGAATGTCAACTTTTGTAAAAATTTCAAAGCGATCGGTAGAGAACTTCCGGAGATTATACATTTTTAATTTACGAACATTTACATTTTTATTTATATACGAGTAGATAAAGATAATTAATTAATAATAAAATTTAATAGAATTTTTAATAATGTATTATCAATAATAAAATTAAAATAATAAAGTAATAAATAATTACATAAATATTTAAAAATAATTAATTTAATAATTAATAATAATATAAAAATATTAATATATTTAATATTAAAAAATAGAAATTTCATTTTATTAAGTGTATTATATAAGAATTATTATTTATTATTGTCTATTATTTTTTTTTTTTTATTGAATTAAGAGAGACTTTCTTGAATTAAATTCCAAAGAACCATTTCCTAATCCTAAAAAAAAATTTAAAAAAATCTAGAACAAATAAAAAAAAAGCAATGCATAAAATAAACTTTTCCTAGCAGCTAAGAAGCTTCTCTTCTACCGCGCGAGAGTCTCACGCATCTGTTTTTTCATACATACTATATAAGTTATATTTATTTTAGCGATCTTCCTGATATTTCATTATAACCCACAGTTCGTGAAACGATACTCGAAATATTTCAAAACAGATAAAATGTCAGTTGGATATTTTTTACAAATTTAATATTAATTCTGCTAAATATATTTTTTGCGCTTGCGCTATTAAGTCTAGATTCAGCTATATTAAGATTTTTCAAGCTGCTATGACACAATGGAACTTATCCTTATTAATATAAATGTAATTTTGACATATCTCGATTTTAATCAATTTTTTGTCTGTAATAAATATATCGTAGAATTATTGTTTAAAAGAAAATATTTATTAGTTATTATTAAACATTAAATTATTAAATATTTTATTTATATAGATTTCATTGTTTAATATTAATTCCGAAACGTCGAAAATGCAATGTGACATAAGTGTTAAGATTAGTTCGTCTGTGTCACTGCAGGAGGCGCAAACGTTATTTTTTCTGATTTATAAACTTTTTTATATACACCGATATATAAATAAAAATATATAAACATTTCTGTATACGAATGTCAACTTCTGTCAAAATTTAAAAGCGATCGGTAGAGAACTTTCGGAGATTAGACATTTTCTATATACGAACATTTACATTTTTATTTATATTTATATAGAAGATAGATAGAAGATAGATAGATAGATAGATAGATAAATAGATACAGAGATGATTACTAGAGTACTTTGTTGTTTAATATATAAAAAGACAATATAAAGTGCTACATGTTAAAGTTAAGTTAGACAATGTCTGAAAGTTTTGCCTTCTTCAATATGAGTTTGGTCTGACTTTCACGATGAAAACTTGATGTCAATAATGAATAAAAAATCTAATCAATTCACCAGACCATTGGCGCCAGAAATGCTATCTCTAATTTTTGGATAAATTCAAATCAACCAAAATATGTTGTCAGGTATTATGGAAATGCTACCTCTAATTTTAAGACATATATCAAGACTATAATAACCTAATAATGACGTAAGAATGATAAGAGCGAAATAAATGTAGTACAAATGTATGTCTAGTAAAAAATATCTGGTATAACAATGTATGCTAGAGTAAGAAATGATTAGATAAAAGTGAATTGTTTGTTACATAAGGCAATAGGAAACAACCATTACTATCCCGAGAAAGTTCAACGAGGATGTTAATCCAGGAAATAGGTATGTCTTACAACCCAACTGACACTCAGCACAACTGTGGGTTCAGGTCACGTGATGTGTAATTGTCTACCGGTCACACTGGAGTGGACACCAGGCTTTGGGTGGAAAATATGTCACGGAACATATACAGAGATACACCATATATGTCATTATGGAAAAATTTCAAAGTGGTAACTTGGAATGGGAAAGGTCTGTTGAACTAGGTGGAAAAAGACATCATCAAAAAGGAAATAAACTCCTATAACACTCTGGGTATTTCTGGAATTTGCGGGTTTCGTGAAGGCCATTTAATATCACACGAAAGGAACTCAATTCACTTCCTAAGGAAAGGGAAATTTAAGATTCTCAAATGTAGCGATACTATATTATTATAATAGCACCCCACTTAAAGTAATACGAGTATGTGCTCAGGTACAATATTCTCAGAAACAGAAACATACATACATCTGAGAATGAATGCTACTCTATGTAAACTGAATACTATATATTTCTGGAATTTGCGGGTTTCGTGAAGGCCATTTAATATCACACGAAAGGAACTCAATTCACTTCCTCAGGAAATGGAAATTTAAGATTCTCAAATGTAGCGATACTATATTATTATAATAGCACCCCACTTAAAGTAATACGAGTATGTGCTCAGGTACAATATTCTCAGAAACAGAAACATACATACATCTGAGAATGAATGCTACTCTATGTAAACTGAATACTATATATTTCTGGAATTTGCGGGTTTCGTGAAGGCCATTTAATATCACACGAAAGGAACTCAATTCACTTCCTCAGGAAATGGAAATTTAAGATTCTCAAATGTAGCGATACTATATTATTATAATAGCACCCCACTTAAAGTAATACGAGTATGTGCTCAGGTACAATATTCTCAGAAACAGAAACATACATACATCTGAGAATGAATGCTACTCTATGTAAACTGAATACTATATATTTCTGGAATTTGCGGGTTTCGTGAAGGCCATTTAATATCACACGAAAGGAACTCAATTCACTTCCTAAGGAAAGGGAAATTTAAGATTCTCAAATGTAGCGATACTATATTATTATAATAGCACCCCACTTAAAGCAATACGAGTATGTGCTCAGGTACAATATTCTCAGAAACAGAAACATACATACATCTGAGAATGAATGCTACTCTATGTAAACTGAATACTATATAGTACGGACCTATGTGTCCACATATTCTGCAGAAGAAGTAAGAGTTGATGAGTTCATTGTTAAATTAGAAGTTGTTAGCCAAAGTATCCCTCAGAAACAAATCACATTAATCATAGGAGACTTGTAGGAATGTCAAAGTTGGTGAAACAGCAAATTCTAATCAACATAGAGATGTCGTCGGGTACTATGAAATTGGTATACAAAACAACAGAGGGGAAAAACTGTTTCATTTCTGTGTAGCAAATGATCTGACAATAATAAATTGACGGTTAATAAATCATATTCGAAGACATATATAGTACACCTGGAAATCATTTGGTGATAGACACGGGAATCAAATTGGTTACATTATGATCAACAGAAGATGGAAATCATCAGTTTATGATGCTAAAAAATTAAGGAAGCAGACTGTGAATCTGACCATTAACTTAGGGAAACAGAATTGCAGCTGGAATTAAAAAGGATCAAACAAAATGTGGTTAAGAAAGCAATTTCCCTATCTTCAGAAATCTAGAATGAAACTGGTGTCTAGCATTCAAGATACTCAAGCTACTGTTACTGACAATCCTGATGATGATGCTCGAGGCCCGTGAAAAGAGGAGGAAAAACTATGTAAACCTGTCAACTGATGGCACAAAGGAAAGATTGAGACCAGGAATTAAGAACGTAATATTCTGTACCGAACCGGAGAGTACAGAGGAGATGCAGAGCAGACAATGACCGGTAGTTTATTGATTCAGTCTGCGAGGATATTAAGACCCACACGCACACTAATCATACTCGTGTAAAAAACTTTAAGGTAATTTTTCAACAGTCGATCTGCAAGTGAAAGATTTAAGATAAGTAAATGGAGAAATTATATACAAAAAATTCTATAATGGAACAGATACAGGAAAGGGAAGCTAAGATATTAGTTATACAGTTCAATTCGTGGACTTTTATTCAGATAACCAGTTCCAAAACTGGTCTGATCCATTTCCCTGTAATAAGAAAGAGCATCTCGAGAGTATAAGATACCTATTGATTTTATACAGATAACCAGTTCCAAAACTGGTCTGATCCATTTCCCTGTAATAAGAAAGAGCATCTCGAGAGTATAAGATACCTATTGATTTTATTCAGATAACCAGTTCCAAAACTGGTCTGATCCATTTCCCTGTAATAAGAAAGAGCATCTCGAGAGTATAAGATACCTATTGATTTTATTCAGATAACCAGTTCCAAAACTGGTCTGATCCATTTCCCTGTAATAAGAAAGAGCATCTCGAGAGTATAAGATACCTATTGATTTTGGCTGTATTTGTTAATTTTTTCCTGAAAAGCATTTAATTGTTTTATTTATAGATCAGGACCGCAAATAAATTAATGGAAATAATATTTATATTTAATAAGGATTTTTATTTTTAAAATTACCTCATAATAAGGTTCATCATCGTTCTTATAGAATTCAAGCACAGCGAAACACTCATTATCAGGCTGCATCACAGGGAAGCACAATGCAGTTTTGGTATCAGGCCAAATCATGCCTTCACTAAAGCGATTATCGTTAGGGTCTTCCACCACTGTGAACTGTTTAGTTGCTGCCGTGTGAGCGGCTAAAGTAGTCCCTTCAACTGTAATAAGTCAATAAATTAACTTTGCACACAAAAAATCAAAAGTAATCACCAAAAATATTGCTGAAAACATTTATACAACCATTTTAAGCTAATAAAAAAAAGCAAATATACAGGCAGTCCTCGACTTTCGTACATTAAATTATTCAACTATCCACTTTATTATACTTGTACATTTACGAGTATTTGTGACTATTGAGTTTTGCACATTTAACTAGTTATTTCTTACTCATTACAACTCAAATAGTCAATCTAATGAATTCATTATGCATGGATGTCACCTTTCAGAACCTTTGTCAAACGTAGACCTAATTGACCTACAAGAAATAGAGGTAAATAGGATACAAACTGAAATAGAAGAAGCTGACTTTGAGAGTTAAGAATATAAATGAAGAAAAACAAATATTTGACGGAATTCTTTAGTGTTCCTTTCAATGGCTAAGTTTGTGCTAGGAAATGTAGGAAAAACTTGATAAGAGTAATTTTAATGATGTATTTGAGATTTTGTTACCTATTTTCCAATTAACTTTATGTCTTTCAACATTAACAACATGCTGAGGTTTGAGATATATTTCATCATTTATGTGATCAACCAAAAAGCACATTACACCTGGAAAAATAAAGAAAATCCCTAATTATTTTGATCCGTTCAGCATATATACGTATTATTTGTATCTTTATTGAAGATTGTACGCAGGTGAAGTGCATTTTTGATGATTTTGAATAAATTAGTGATTGGTTGTGCTGAAAATGGAAAAAGTGTATTGTGAGTTTATATAGTTTATTGCATTAGAGAAAGTCTATGACAGTGAGTAGAGTCTGTATTAGAGACTGATTTGATAATACAAAAGTGTATTGTGAGTTTATATAGGTAGATTTAGAGAAAGTCTATGACAATGAGTAGAGTCTGTATTAGAGTGACTGATTTGATAATACAAAAGAGGTGAAGCGAGAATGTGTAATGCCATCCTGGTTATTCAATATTGATATAGAACCATGCGCTGAAAACCCTTGAAAGTGATTGGACAACATAATAATGTGGAACGAGAATATAAGCGGAGTGCTGTAAGCTGACATGGTCGTGTTAGCTGAGAATTAAAATGACTTCCTATGTATTAACTAATAACTTGTATGAGAAATGTATAGAAACATATCAGAAAATGGATATAATGAAATACAAAGTGGGTGATTGAAGAGTGTAAAAGAAATCATTGAAAGTTAAGGACAATTAAAAGAATTTTTCCATTGAGGAAGTATGTTCTCAGATGATGGAAAAATGGAAAGAGATATTAAATGGCGAGTTGCAATTGGAAAATAGTCAGTGGGGCATTAAAATACATGTTCAAACCGAGTAATGTCATGATCTGCAAAAATTGTGGTTCACAAGAATATACTAGTGCCAGTGGGAAAATAAATGAAAGCAGTCATGTATTGAGATGAAAATGTGGTGTGTTGATACATGATAAAATAAGAAATGAAGATATAAAAAATTAATATTAGTTTAAGACCAATGTGTCAAGTATGATGAAAAAAGGCATATTTAGTTAGTTTAGAGATGTGGAATGGACGGGCGACAAAATATATAAATCTTCAATACAAATATGAGGAGAGACCATGGTAGAAGAAGATGGAGAAAAGTATGGTTAGACCGATTGAATGAAATTTTGAAAAAAGGAAAGATAAGGACTAAAAGAAATATGTATGAGATGTATAAATGTGAAGGAGACGAAGGTAGTTTGTTGTGAAAACACAGATTAATTCTTTATCCTCTCTGCCTACTCTGACAGAGTAATGGTGAAATGGTACGTTGATCCGAAATAAGGGTGGGACATTCAAGGCACTGGCCCTAAGGGCGATATTTGAAGGGGCAATAATTGGCCAATAAAAGAATGGAAAATAACAATAAGTTCTTCTAAAACAATAGCATAAAGCTGAATCACTTTCCAATATTGATGCCCGTCATGTTAATGAAGTTTAAGTAGGTTAAAAATAACCAAAACTTATTTGAGATCTAGTCCTGGACAAGAGATATTGCCAAATACTCGTATATCTATTCTCTCCATAGATCATTCGAGGCCTTTGAAGTTCGAAAAATAAACTATTATGCCCTCTGACCTCGTTGTTAAGGAGTCTGTGCAGTCCTGTCCAGCCCAGGAGTTGCGCCTTTCATTTCCATTGAAAAATAAACTATTATGCCCTCTGACCTCGTTGTTAAGGAGTCTGTGCAGTCCTGTCCAGCCCAGGAGTTGCGCCTTTCATTTATATTGAAAACTAGACTTCTTAAGAAAAGGTTCCCTTCCAGTTTAGTTTTAATTTAAGGTCTAGTTAACATCTTCCTGATTGGTTGGTAAAGATTGCAACAAATCAGGTTGTATACAAAAAAAGTGTTCTACAATACAATTAAGTTATAAACTGAATGAAGAGTGAAGAGGACGGATACCGATGAAAGAGTGGAAGGATATAATGGGAGACATGTCCATTGAGGAAAACATAACAAGTATGAGAAACAGGAGAGCATGTGTGGTGTGATTTATGGATGTGGACAAAGCGACAGTCTGTGTACATGGATAGAAAGGAATGGAGATCAGTCTTCTCTGCATATATCAAAAGATTATGGTTCGTATGTATCAATTTCTAAAATTAGTTGAAATTATTTCAGTAATTTCGCCCGTCCCCATTAGTGTCTAGAAAAGATGTAATATTGTGATTGTTTTTTAATGGATGCATCTAGTGCCAAATCACCTCACTCGGCTCTGTTTAATAATGATTTATAAAGTCAAGGGGTACTAAATAACATATTCTCGTATACAAATCAGGACTATAGAGCTGAAGTGGGAGTCATGAGGTGGAGTCGTGGAGTCTGTGGGTCTTTTGCAGAGTTATAATCATAGTCGGAATCGGGAGGTGGTATTCAAATTTTTAAAAACTTATTGGTTACATAAATTACATTATTAAATTATGAACTATGTACTATTTAGTATAAATATCGTGTACTATAATGAGGAATCAAGAAAGGAAAAACCAACATTTAAGTAATTACGCCTCGTAAATAAGTACAGTACCCGGCGGTAAATAATACACATCGGGCTTAAGATCTTTCTGACTGTCGGCCATAATCGGCTAGCTTTGGCTTTATAGAGCGTCGTCTCAGTCATTCATACACGTGTTCCATCGCGATTTGTCAGCGTGCGTTCAAGCGTTCTAGGGGCAGAGACGACGCTCTACAAAGCCGAAGTTAGCCAATTATGGCAGACAGTCTCTTTCTTAAGCCCGATGTGTATTACTTAACATACTGCCGGGTACAGTAAAACATATGGTCAGCAATACACAAGTAACATATGTACTACATCAAGATCTTCTAAAATTATGGTTCACAAGAGTGTATTAGTGCTAACAATGATGTTTGGGAGTGAAATGTGGACGTAAAAAATGAATGAAAGAATCGGAGTAAACGCTGTGGAAATATTTGTAATGAGAAGAATATGTGATGTATTCATGTATGACAGAATAAGAAATGTTATTATTAAAGAGGTGCATGGTCGCGCGGTAATGCACTGGACTTCCGTGCGGAAGGTCATCGGTTTGAATCTCGCGCTGTGCTACTCCCCTCGAACGACACAGGCACTTTTACCGCCTAGTGTTCGAGGGTATAAGGAAACCTATGACTTCGGTCAGAGCCCTCTAACACTTTATATTAGGCTGCTACCAAGCGCCGGTCTGAGATGTTACAATACAAAGCAATATAATAGAATACTAATATAATAGAATACTATAATACAAAGCAATATAATAGAATACTATAATACAAAGCAATATAATATTGTAGAATACATTCCCTCGAAATAAAAAAAAGTTTCACACACCTGTACTTTGAGTGGAAAGTTTCAAAACATTGGAAGTTTCATAAAGCAAAGCTGTGAAATCTATGGTTTCATTTAAAAATATTTGAAATTGCGAAAGATTCCTGTGTGTGAGGTGGTCCTCTTCACTGTCTGATTTAACACTTTTCCTAATCACTTTACAGAATGGTGCGAGGATTTTTCTTAAATTTTTATCCACAGTTTTCCTTCTCAGTTTTGAAAATTGCCGACTTGGATTTATGTGTACATTATCATCTTTGTGTAATTCATTTTCTTGTTTTATGGGCTCTTCTGACATCCTGACTTCCGACATTACCTGGAGTAAAATACATGATTCTCATTATCATTAACATTATACCAAGTTTTATGGGCTCTTCTGACATCCTGACTTCCGACATTACCTGGAGTAAAATACATGATTTTCATTATCATTAACATTATACCAAGTTTTAGAATAGATAGAAAATTCCTTCTGTAAAAGGTGAAAAAAAAACAAAGTAATATAGATTTTTTTATGGTGCTTTTATCATTTTATGGTGTATATTATTTTTTTTAAATTTATATGATCATTATCATAATTGTCAGCACTGTGACATAGTGGTTAGCATGGTTGCTTAGTAATCAAAGTGTCCTTAGATGGACTTCTAGCAGGTTTTTGCAGATCTTTTATTATCTTCAACTTATCGTTGCACTAGCACTTAGCAGCAGCATTACACAAATACTTGCTTTACCATATTCTAGAGACAAATGTTATGGAACCAATACATTACTTCTTAGTTTTAGGGGTTTGTAGCGAGGTATTAAACCGTAATAACTTGTGGACAGTACTGGTCAGTCAAGGATCACCTAGAAAGTGTTCAGCCCCTGGTCCGCTGATATCTTGAACCCTTTACATTTGGCTCCAAGTAGATAGATGTCAGCGCATGGATGGTGGCCACACCCTGGAAACTGTGCGGGCCCACTGGCTAAATTTGCTGGAGGAGCGCAGAAGCCAGTTACTTCTGTTTATGTGGTTTCTTATCCTCTCTCATAATCCTTCCAACTTCTATCTACATTAGTATATCCTAAAACATTTCTAAAACAATCCCGCTTTCACTTAACCACTTAATGCCCTTGAACGAGACCCTCTCGTGCGCCAAATGCATTCCAATTCCCGCTATCCCGAGTCACGCTCGCTTGTCTCGACTTGCAGTGTTCTAATTTTAGCTAACACGTGTTACGCTCGCCAGTCGTTCGCGTTTTATTTATTAATTGTAAATTTGCCTGCAGTTGTGAGTGGTCGTGTTTTGTGTTGCTTATTTCGTATTTACAATATTGTGTTCGTATTTACGTAGGTCTATGTTTAACACAATGCTTTCAAATCTACCATACCAAATAAAATTTTAAATTTTTCTTCATTTTTTTAAATTGAAAATATGTTTAAATTGTTATGTTTCAACTGAAAAGTGTATAAACTTAAAATACGAGTATAACACAAAAAAATACTTGATGTTTTTTGAAACCCTCTTTGTAAAAAAACCCTAGCATTAAGCGGTTAATATCCACAACTACATATTTCCTTTAGGACCTAGTACCACACACCAATATACTGTGTGTTGGCAGAAGGGCTCACAACATATACAACATGTATACAATTCCTATAACATCTACCACCGTTTGGTTTTTCCCCAAGAAAACCACATGAATATGCTTAGCAATTTGTGGATAATGTTCCTCAGTATTGAGGCCAAGAGAAAAGAGGAGAAGGTTTTATGTATTGTTCATGATAATAAAAATGACCAAAATTGATTCTGTTATTGAAGGACGTGAACATAGCTACCAAATTTGGATCAGAAACTGTAATGTCAGAACATATATATACATTAATCAAACGGTGAGCACTATGCCTTCATATTTAAATGAAATAGTGCATCAGAAAGTTATATTTAGCTAGCTATATATCTTATGCATCAGAAAGTTATTTACTATATAGCATAAATACCTAAAATAACATAAAATTGAACAAACAATTTGTTTTGATTCAATAGTATGGCATCGTGGGTTTTTGAACAATTATCTAATAATATAAACTTTTCAATTTAAAAATAAAATTTCTTATTATAACATTTGTATTTTTTGATAAATAAATACACAATAATTGAATACATACTGAATGATGTGAAAATAGATTTCTTCAAAAAAATAATTGGCAATATAATTAATTAACAGGAAAGGAAATTGCAATAACAAATGAACTGGAAAAGTGCTTGAATTATAATGAACATTTATGGAAGTAAGCTGAATGGAATAAATATAAATTTAAAATTGTTCAGCATTTGAGCCTCAGAGCGGAGAATATTTGGAGTAGCTGCAAAATAAATAAAATTAATAATCATTCGTCAGAATTTTATTTTATACTGATTATGTTAGCAGGTCAAACCTATCTGTATATTTTAAATGATTCGATTGTTATCATTGTTAAAATGTATTGATTGAGATCTATTGCGTGTGAAAAATGTGATATTGAATTGATTAATTCAGATAACATGCACTACAACATGGTCATGGTCATGGCAGATTAACTTTAGATTCCCATGGCAAGAAGATCAATTGATTATAACATAGCTTTGCCAGCTAGATTTACCAAGTGTCATTTTTATTCATGTATAAAACTCTTAGGATTTATGAAGTCACAAATGTGTTCGAAGCCTTAAATAATTTAGTACAGCAGTACTTGACTAAATTATTTGATAGGAAGAAGTACTATACGGAAATTGTCTTTTTATCAGTGTTAACTATCTGGTTGAGGTAGATTGTGCAAAAAGACTTGATGAGGTATTTTGGAATAACTAGTAAATTATATGAAAATGACTTTCTCATGAATGTTGGCATGGCACTGAGGCCTTCAAAAGGCTTCTCAAGTTCATAGTTCATACTTAAGAACGTATGTGTCCCTAGAGTGATTTTTGATCATTTAATTGTACTAGAGATATAAATAATTATAAATGTGTCAAAAAACAATTTTAACATTCCATACGGTGTGAAGATGAAACCGGTCAGAACGTAATTAATTTTGTGGAAAAAGTTTAAAATGTCTCAAATATTAGATGTGTTGGCTTATCAGAAGGGACTTAGATTGTTCTTAACACCTGTATTTAGCTAATTCTATAATACTCGTATTATCACTTATTTATACTTACCAAGATTACTTATCACTATACCATAAATAAGTTTTGGTTCAATGATAATCACAAGTCATGCTAAGTTGGCAAAACCTTTTGCGTAAAGAAAATCAATATATTATATTTGGGGAAAACTCATAATAATAGTAATTAATTCATTCTACTTCTTGACATGATTAGATAATTTTTATATGTTCACAACTGCCATAGCAACTATTGCATGTTTCGAATGGGCAATTTTTCTCATTGAAATGTTACATTTGCAGATTAATACACTGATTAATATGCAGATTAATTTGATCACATTCTCCATAATTGGGGGTTTATACACCAGCTGCAGATTTTTTCCTACCCTTCCGATGGACAAAATAACTACTGATAGCCTGTGGTACTGTCAACTGTTTATTAGTGGGCCTTCAGATTCTTCTGGACTCTTAGCATTTTTCAATTAACTTGCGATCGAATGTGGGCTTTTTTTATTGTAAAACCACTTGTAACTTGTTAACCAAACCTTTTGTTTATGTTCTCTCTTATAGAGTATTATTTGTTATAAACTAAGTAACTATATTTGTAATAAACTAAGTTAAATATAATAAAATTCGTAAGTCATTTTATTTTATTGTTAATACTTACACTTCTATACATAATATGTAGAAAGATCTAAAAATCTAAGTGAATCTTGATTTCTCTATTTAGATTGAACGACATCTACAAGAATGAGAAATACCTTGAAAATAGAATGCTAGTGTCATAAGGATTGATGTAAAATTAATCTTATGTTCTGGTTAATAAGAAAATATGCAATATATAGGGTGGCGCAACAAGAACTGCAATTTAAAATTTGTCGCCATTTTTCAGTTGTCAAACATATAATATTTATAATGGACATACGTCATCTACATAACCTATAAATTATGCAGTGGTACACGTTTGCAGAACTTAGTATAAATTTTAAATTGCAGTTCTTGTTGCAGCACCCTCCCTCTCTCTCTCTCTTTTTGAATAATGGCGGTGAACTCCTATATATGAAGGAGTATACGCCAGTGTCAAGTGATGTCAGCTTCATAGTATCTAGGTCAGAGGTTCCCAACCCCGTGCCCGCGGGCACCATGGCGCCCGCGGAACGATTCGTATGTGCCCGCCACTATTCGACAGACAGAATTTTTTCATAAACATTAATTAAAAATGTGAATTATTTTTATTTATTTGTTAAAGTTTTAATTTTTTGAGTGCCTAGGTTTATTAAATACGTTCATATGTTTGCGATATTGTATGTATGAGTGGTTCCTTTGCTGACAGTACTTGTCGCAACTTGTCTAGCGGCGAGCCAGACTGCACTCTTCACGCTAGCCTGGAACGGGGAGTGCTATTTGCACATCACTCCTTGTACACGCAGAAAACCCGAAGTGAACGAACGCCACGAACTGAGCCGATGAATGCCGAAGGCGCCAAAACACATGGCACATGATTCTGACAGCTCTGTCTGTCAGTGAAAGTAATAAGCATGGCCCCGACAGCTAAACTGACAGTAGTCACATGCTCGTACCGTCCCGATTGATTCGGCGATCATCGGTTCACTTCGGGTTTTCGGCGTGTACAAGGAGTGATGTGCAAATAGCATTCCCCGCCTGGAATCGCGTTGTTGTCATTGTGATTGCGATTGCTGCCCCGTTCGGGTCACGACAGTTAGCTAGGAGACATCTTCGTCTGACGAAACACAAATTAGGAGTTTTGATATTCCTTCTGAAAATGTTTAACGGGCTAAAAGCGAGGTGCGTAATCTATTATATTAATAATCGATAATCTATTATGATTGTGAGGATAGTTATAGTCCTTGTTATAATACATTTATGCATATAATGTAGAACCGACGTGCGCTATAACATTGATATTATATTTTAGTTCAATTACTATTTATTTTTTATTTTTTTACTCCTAAAATGAGTGGACCGAGTAAAAGACAACGAACCTATAATTTTAACACTGACTGGGAGGAATTATATTGTTTCGTTAATTTGAAAAATAAATGCGTTTGTTTGTTGTGTGGTAGAAGTATTGCAGTGCCGAAAAAACATAATGTTGAACGACACTTTCAGACAATTCATGCCACTTTTGATGTGAATTATCCACTTAAATCTGAAGTAAGAAAGAAAAAAATATGTCAACTAAAATCAAGTCTAACTGCACAACAGACTGTTTTCACTAGACATTTGGAAAATTCTAAAAAGGCCACCATTGCTTCTTTCAAAATTTCTTACATGCTTGCAAAAAAAAAAGAAACCTTTCATTGATGGTGAGTTGTTTAAAGAACAATTTTTGACTGGTGCCGATTGTTTGTTTGATGGATTTTCTAACAAACGTGAGATTGTCTCAGCAATACAAGACTTACAGTTGTCAAATAACACAGTCACAAGAAGAATACATGCAATTTCAACAGACATACAAACTCAGTTAAATACTGACTTGGAAATATGTGACTGGTTCTCGCTACAATTTGACGAGTCAACAGATATATCAGACACCGCACAGTTAGCAGTTATGGTGAGAATGGTATTTAGTAACTTCACAGTAAAAGAGGATATATTGCAAATATTACCTATGAAAGGACAGACAAGGGATGAGGATATTTATAATACATTCAGAACATACGCCAAGTCAATAAATATGACTTTGCACAAGCTGTCTGCGATAACCACCGATGGGGCACCAGTAGGTAAAAACAAAAGATTTATTGCCCTCTGCAAGAAAGATGAATCATTTTCGAACTTTATGTCCTACCACTGTATTATCCACCAGGAAGCTCTGTGTTGTAAAATATTGCCATTTGAACACGTTATGAAAATAGTTACAAAAATAATCAATTCTATTCGAGCAGCTCCTTTGCAACACCGACTTTTCAAGGCCCTGTTAGAAGATACTGAAGATAAAGAACATGATCTTATTCTGCATACTGAATTACGTTGGCTCAGTAAAGGAAAGGTTCTTACAAGATTTGTGAGTTTAATTGAAGAAATAAAAACATTTATAAACGATAAAAAGGAAAATTATGATGAACTAGCTGACTCTCGCTGGCTGATTGATTTGGGATTTCTCACAGACATCATGGAAAAATTTAATTCTTTAAATTTGGAGTTACAGGGGAAAGACAAAACATAGCTGAAATGATAAGCTCTGTAAAGTGATTTAAAGCTAAATTGGATTTGTTGATATCACATCTGCAGATCAATTTTCTCGTGCATTTCCCACATATGAAGAAAATGCTAGGCAACAATGAATTAAACGGGTCATTATTTATTAAGCATCTTCAAGTGTTAAAAAAACAGTTTGAAGAGAGATTTTTGCAGTTTACACATATCGAGCCAATTGTTTCCTTCTGTATCAATCCTTTTACTTGTCAAATAAATGTAATGGAAATGGCCGCATGTATTGCAGATTTTGTTCAAGGTAAGACAGAAGAACAAGAGTTAGAAATTTTGGACCTTAAGAATGATATTTTGCTAAAATCCTTAATATCAGAGGACTTTTGGAATACAGTGTATAGAGAAAAGTTCCTATTTTTGAAAAAAAGCGGCATATAAAATTGAATCATTTTTCGGTTCGACATATTTATGCTACATATTGTTTTCAAACATGAACTGAATAAAATCAAGATATAGATCTCGACTCACCGATGAGCATCTTTATGATTGTTTGCTAACAGGATTATCTGCTATCGCCATACTCTCCTAATTATGAGTATGAGGCACTGGTACTGGCCAATGATATGCAATGCCAAAGATCACATTGACATATTCATATTAAATTTTTTAATAAAATGTTTTGTTTGTATTTGTGTTTTTTGTTTACGTTTTGTAAATACATTTCTCTGAGTGTATGCAATTTGAATAATAATTTTATTATTTTGAAACATTTTTGTTTATTATTTATTAATAAATTATGAATATAAGGAAACAAATTATGGGAAAATGAGAAGTTATGGAAGGAGTTTGTCGATTAAAAATAGGTGGTGCCCGCCACCCTACCGATACTTTAGAATGTGCTCTAGAGTACAAAAAGGTTGGGAACCCCTGATCTAGGTAGTTCTATTCATATGGGCGACATGGCACATCAAGCAACTCGGCCCAGGAGTACTGTTATCTAGTGAGATAGTATGGAGTTAAACTATTTTACAACTAAACTACATAGTTTACAATTAAATGAATATTTACAATAAGATGATAGTTAAATGTATGTGAGCGAGCGAATGATTTAAATTTAATTTCCTATAGATATTTATCATATATATTATACATATATTTTCTTGCAGGTTAATTTTGTTTTTGTTAATAAAACGAGTGATGCTATTCAATATGGAAAATTTATTGAGGCTCAACAGGTGGGGAAGATTTGCGGGGAGTAATATTTTTGTTTGTATTTTAAAGGTCTAAGGGAAAGTATTCAGAGAACAAGGGGAAAAGATATGTTCAAGATCTCCCTCCTCCTGGCCACACTCAAGAGTTCCTTATATGTAGTCTGGCCAGGTGGACAGGGGAACAGCAATGTCCAAAGCGTATTCGGCTTATAGTTGCCGCTTCTCTCCGAGTGCTTCTATAATTGGAAAACCAGGGTTTGATTGGAATGTAGGGTTGAATTGATGCATATCTTTTTCCCCTAGTGCGGTTCGAGGCATTCCAGTAATTTGTCCACTCCTCCATCATCGAAGAGCGTGCCAAAGATAATAAGTCTTGTGCAGATCTGTACTTATATTTGTCTGTATTTCCTGAAGATGTTGCCTCTTGAGCTGGAATATCTGCTTCTTCGTTACCCGAAATGCCTCGATGACTAGGAACCCAAGCCAGGGTGACATCAAGGCCCGCCTCTTCAAGGTTGTATATAGTTTCCCTTATATTAAGTGTTATACTATTTGGGGATCGAAATGGGTTCTTTCCTATTGCTTGAAGGGAACTTAGACAATCGGATACAATTAAAGTGTTTGGGATACTTAATTCTAAAGATGTTTGTAATGCTTCCAAGATTGCCAATGCCTTACCAGTGAATGTAGTTGAAAATTTGGGTAGTTTAATTTTTTTCTTAATATTTAAGCTTTCGCAATATATTGCTATTCCTACATGTTCCTCATTAGCAATCTTGGATGCGTCTGTGTAGAAGACAGTCCAGTCACTGCAATGGGTGTTGATGTGGTTGATTAAATCATAATTGGCGTGATAATTCGACTTATCAATACCAAGGGATTCAACAATGCGTGGATTTATAATTAAAGCTTGAAACGGGGTGCACTATAAATTAGGAATAGGAGGTTTTTGGACTACCACATTCAACGATGAGAATTTACGATAACTTTGTATTAAAGGGGGGAGTGTTTTGTTTCTCCAAAATATGTTTGTGGGAATGAGATCTGAAAGTGATTTCAATTTACGCAGAAGGGGGTGGGATGTTGTTTTGTATATATTGAGGAATTATCGGGTACCTAAGAACTGTCTTCGGAAGCAGAGCGGTGGGTCCACACATTCAACCTGTAGGGCATTTGTCGGCGTAGATTTCATAGCTCCAACTATAATTCGAAGGGCCTGAAATTGAATAAAGTCTAGTTTATGGAGGATATATTTGAAGGTAGGGTCCAATAAGAATGACCCATAATCAAGGTGGCTTCTGATGAGGGCGGTGTATAGAAGTCTCAAAGTGGTTGGGTGTGCCCCCCACCAGACTCCTGATACTGCGCGAAGAATATTTATGTTTTTTTGGCAGGTTGATGTTATGTTTTCAGCGTGATTTTTCCAAGATAACCTGGAGTCGAATGCCATTCCAAGGAATTTGTGTGAACTGTGGTTAAGAATAGGGACATTGTCAATATAAATATTAGTGTTAGGCAGTTATCTTTTCCGCGAGAACACGACAATAGAACTTTTGGAGAGGGAAATATCCAATCCATGGTTTTTGAGCCACTTGGAAAGCCTGGGAGCCACCAGGTGATTCCTGGTGGCTCCCAGGCTTTAGGTTCCTCGTTCTCTTTCGTTTGGTTTTATTTTTCCCTTCTGTGAAGGACGAGACCGGGATTTCATCTTCAGTTAATAGTTTACTATCAGAGTTTAAATCTGGTGGTTTGGGATCAGGAGGTTTGTGTGGAATCATTTTACCTACGTACTAAAAAAAGAAAGAGAAAAAAAGACAACACGATAAAAAAAAACTACCTACCTTTAGATCTACGATGAAATTAACCACAAATATGTACACAATCTAAGTTAAAATATAATACATATATGAATAATGGTAGTATGAACGGTTATTTGTTATATGATCTAAATTAAGATGAATTTAGTGTAAAAAAGTTAGTATTTTTTTAACCGACAATGCACAACTTTCTCGGACCGACGACCAGAGAGAAAAAAAGCGTTGCAGCACCCACGAACCATATTTTAAGAGTATTTATTTTCTACCATAACCAATTCATAGACAATTTAAAAATATATGCCTTAGTAAATTTTCTACATCAATTGTCAATGTGACAGTTGTTTACTAATATCAGATTCACCGCCAAAAAGGATTATTTAAGATAAATGAAAGATAAATAATAGAAAGTTAGTGTTTCTTTTAATTTCCAATGTGTTCTACTGATAGTGAGTTACTCTTGCATCCAGAGCTTCTGTCTACCGAAGCTTTGGTTCATATTTTGTTGGAGGTATGTTCGAGATTCACTTTGGTTAGAATGTCAAATTTATTTTGCTTGAAAATTCTCGTTAATGAGATAAGTAAATAATTTATTACGTAAGAATAATGATATGATTTCAGTTTATTATTTTCGTACGATTTCAGTGTAAAAATATCGAAACATGTTGATGCAGCATACATGAAGCTTTTCTAGATGATTTTAGTTTTTTTAACAATGCTACCTGAAATTTAACCTTTTGCACTCCAAGTAATTTTTAATATGGTTACCTAGCAACTCGAAGACTTTTTTGTAGTGCCTCTGGGGAAAATTTTCAATTGTTTGAAAAAGATCTATAAATAAATTTTATTATTTTTTTCGTTGAGTAACTATGAGTATGGTATGTGTAAAAGCGATCTCCCATGTGCATTCTTAGCTTACCAGGACAAATGTCGAAATATTCGCTTGTTTCGCGTCTTCTACACTCTTCTGTCTGTTAGAACAAACAACACAATTCTGCTTTTTACCTCTGCGGATTACACGCAGTTTCCCATCTAACCTGTTTTCGGAGGTGCTAGCTCTAGCTCGATCTTGACGAAAGGTGGAAGCTCTGGCTCGTTATTGACGAAAATTGTCTATATAAATCGAAATCCAATTCATTTTCTTCTTCAACTTTCTGTAGACTCAAGAGTCTGTCACTACAGGATTGTCCTCTTGTGATGCTGAGCTCCAGCTATCTCTCCATCGTTTCGGGGGTTTCCCTGGTGGACGCCGTCCATCCGGTACCCCATGCAGAGTTATGTATGGAGTTCTTGTGGAATTCATTCTCTGTACATGTTGGTACCAGTATCGTCGACGCTGTCGTCCCCATCTGACCACATCTTGGACCTCACAGACCTCTCAGATTGTGGTGTTCCTTATACCGTCACGCAAAGTCTTCCCAACAATTCATCTTCACTTTCAGTAAATCCAAAATTTTAACAATATCGTTTTTCTTCCATTTTTATCGTTAATAAAATATTACATAATAATTTTGACACGCAATCCACACAACATTACCATAGAAGTCTGTGAAGTACACATGCCGCGCACAAGGTTGTGATGTGATTCCATAATCAATGATATGCCGATTAACCTTTTTACGGCGAAAGCTCGAGTATCTTTGGTATGTACGTACTGGCGGCGGTGTTTTACGTCTATAAATTTATTCTGTATCTACATACAAATATGACTCACCGCCTGGCAGCCATTATCCCGAAGTGGAGTGGTGTGGAACTGTGCGCCGATGCATTTTTTAGCTGACACTATACACACGTAATATTAGAAAATATTCTTATAACACTATTATACAAATAAAAGTATGTTTTTGGATTTAGACGAAAAGATTTATTACGATAAGTACACTGCAATAATAATAATTCTACTGTGGAAAGTGTTTGCTGGCGTGAAATGGTCGAAAACATGTTACACACAGACTCACATTGCACTCACCACACATACGAGTATATCTAGATCTTTTCATTAATTTATGTTTATGAGCGCATTCATAGCATCGACGAGAAGGTTCTGCATAGTTTTCAGTTCCTGGAATTTCTATAGGACTGTGTGCGGCTATTATTGAACCCGATAAACCAACATGTAGTGGATTGCTAGTGGACGGAGATGAATGGGACAATTTTGATGCTAGATTATATTTTTCAAATATTTGTCTTATAACTGCTAAATGAAATTCCGCTAAACCTATTGTTTTTCCGGTTGTATGCTTGTAAATAAAATATGAATTTAGCATGTATAGATCAACAAAATGAAAAGCCAGCTTTCTATACCATTTTAAAGTTTTTTGAAGGCAATTTAAACTACTAAGCATCATATCGGTTTTGTCCACACTACCCATATTTTTATCGTAATCCACATTGCACTCAGGTTTTTTTACCTGTTCGCCAGTTTTATAATTTAATTTCTCTGTTGAAACAAATCTGTCACTGAATTGTTGTCAGCATATGAATTTCTCTCTTATCGTGCCATTTTATAGCCATCAAGGGTCCACAATGTTGAGAATCAATGTCTCCTTTCTTTGTTTTTTTGAAGTTGGGCATACCTTTACGAGATTTTCGAAGGGTTCCACATGCATTTGTTTTATTGTCATGCAAAAACTTAAATAATTGTGGGCTTGTGTACTAGTTATCACACCACAAGTTGTGTCCTTTTCCAAGATAGTCATTGAGAAGCGTTTTGATAACTGCACCCGATATACCCAACAATTTATCATAAATTATTTTTAATGCCGAATCTGTGACGTTTGGAAGGGATGTATTGTTTTATCATAAGACGACCTTTGAAAACAACTATGCTCTCATCGATACACAAGTTTTTGTGAGGCAGCATGACACTTGTAAAAACTTTGCGAGTATGATCAAGCAATAATCTTATTTTACGCAATTTGTCACCACTATTTGTTATATTGTTATTAGAAAAATGTAACATATTTAAAATCAGTTCATACCGGTCCCTTGACATAGTCTTGCCAAAAATTGGGCTATTTAAAGTGGGTCTGTGGACCAATGTTCCCGTATGGTTAAATGCTTATTTCGTGTCATCAACATTGTGACACCAAAGAATACATATAATTCTGGTACATTTGTATCTACCCAGCGTTGAATTCGTGACTTAGCGGAATATTCCTTACTCAATTTTTTAAAATTATGAAATTGGTTAGTCTGTTGTACCACATTTTCAATTATATTTTTATTTAAAAACTATTCGAAAATATCGAGTTCGGATGATTCTGGTGTAAGTTGGCACGAGGGCAAGATGCCAGATGAAAATTCATCAAACTCGTGAATTATTGGCGCAAACGGACCTCGGCTCCATGAAGAAAATACATTTTCTAATAGTTCGTTTGGTTCCACATTGCCGCTGGTTGTTGCTCCAATATCTGGAATAATTGTATCATCCATTCTCTGCTCTTCTTCAAATGGATCAACATCATCTGCAACATCGTCTTCTTCATCAGTTAATTCAAAATCTGAACCAAGTTCTACCGTGATATCTTCAATTTCCTCTCCAGTCAAGTTCCTTTTAGCCATATTGATAAAATAAGCGGTGTTGATTTTTTTAAGTTATTTTAAAAATTTAATGAATTGTTACAATGGCGTATAACACATGTAACATAAAAAATAACGACGATTTGAAAAGTTGTAAAAGTAAGTGAATGTTAAAATCTCTTAAAAAACAGTTTGTGTAATGGTAGCCAAATCAAAGCTATAAATAAAGTGCGACAATATAAGAAGCAATAATCGAAGAAAACAATAATCCATAAACAATGAAAAAGGCAATTAATTCAATACGCGTACACAAACAAAAAAATATCGATGCACAATACCTCACAATGATCGGGAGAAATCGTCATTAGAAACATGACCTTCGGCACGCCCGAACGAGTAGCGCGAAATTTTCAAACTGCTTGAAATATCGACGGCCTGGAATCGGTCTGTTTAAATCCTTCTTATGGATCAAGTACTTGAAGTTTTGATGATTTTAAAAGAGATGTCACTAGAGGACACGTTTTGTCTTATATTCATGTTAAAAATTTTAAAGAAGATTTAATCTTGACCGACTTATCGACACGCAAACTTAGCGGCCATTTAAGTGGCCGCTCGCCAGTATGACATGTCTTATGTAGGGGCCATTTAAGTGGTCCCCCGCCATTATTGGGTTAAGCATGTTGTCGTAACAGCCAGTGGAATTACAATTCTTATTATGAATGTTGCAATAGCTTGTGGAGTGCAAAAGGTTAGGTTACAAGTCCATTTATATTTGTCTTAAAATTGTATTTATAATTTAATCTTTGTTTGTCCAAAAATTCACACCCAATTTTTCTATTATCTAACATTTTATTTTTAAATTTGATCTCAAAATTTATTTGAAATAAGTAATGTAAAAATACACATATATAAAAAAAATTATAAATACAATTCAATGCATATTCAACCAGAATATATGCTTGTTGCATATTTACCAACATTACTTGTCTCTTAATTACAACACTTTTATAGTAAAGTTTCATTCTAAAATAGCATTCTTTTGGCGCAACTCTTAGGAAGAAATGTATTACTTGTATAATTGTTTAGTGATTTGGTTTGAGGCATATACTTGAGTCCGGTAAACTATTACTAAGTTAATTTAAATGAATTATTTTTACAGAGGAAAGTTAAGATTGACGGGCTTGAAACTATGAATAGGGAGAGGTTGATCAACATATTCAATCAGTTCTGCCTGCCACACTCGCAAAGGAAATACAAGGACACCTCTGCCCGAGGGAAAATGTTGAACAAGCAACAAGAAGAAAGGAATAAGCACTCGGACACAAAACAAAATGAACATTTTCTCTCCTCCAAGCTGAGCAGTACCACGCTCACCAGTCAGAGGATAAAGCCACCCGTCGACAGTAATTGTCAGTCAAATAAAAAAATCAAATTAGCCTCTCCAAATACTCTAAATAGTTTCCTTTCCAATACCACCTCGCAAAATAACAAAAGGAAAATAGGACAGGTAAATAAATATACATAATAATAATAAAATATTCATTTCTGTGCCCGAGATGAGGTAGTGTATACTCGTATTACTTAGTGCAGGGATGGTGAATCTATTTCTGTGCCCGAGGTGAGGTAGTGTATACTCGTATTACTTAGTGCAGGGATGGTGAATCTATTTCTGTGCCCGAGGTGAGGTAGTGTATACTCGTATTACTTAGTGCAGGGATGGTGAATCTATTTCTGTGCCCGAGGCGAGGTAGTGTATACTCGTATTACTTAGTGCAGGGATGGTGAATCTATTTCTATGCCCGAGGTGAGGTAGTGTATACTCGTATTACTTAGTGCAGGGATGGTGAATCTATTTCTGTGCCCGAGGTGAGGTAGTGTATACTCGTATTACTTAGTGCAGGGATGGTGAATCTATTTCTGTGCCCGAGGTGAGGTAGTGTATACTCGTATTACTTAGTGCAGGGATGGTGAATCTATTTCTGTGTGTCGAAGATATGCTTAATTCTTTTTTAAATCTTCGTGTTCAGATAAATAATAAGAAAATGAAAATACAAAATCATAATACCAGGGCTGTGGAGTCGAAAAAAAAAAACACGACTCCGACTCCGATTCCTATATTTACCAACAACACGACTCCGACTCCACAACTCCGACTCCACGACTCCGACTCCACAACTCCGACTCAAAAAAGCTCAATTTTATCAGGTTGTTTCCTACCTTTGCATATAGCCATTTTTTTCATGTTATACGGATAAAAATAAAACAAGATCAAACTTTAATAATTATTTATTAGAATTCATTCTTAAAAACAACATTGCTTCTATTAAATCTGTATTCGTAGAGGCTCTCAAATCAGAATTGAGAATTTTAAGAGCGGAAAATAACCGCTCTACCGATACTTGGGTTGGCGGTAATGCTGTAACGATCAATGCTGAATCTTTTACCATTTCTAGATATCGCTGTATTGCCATTTCAACATTTAACTTATAAGTTCGGTCATTTTTTTCCATTATTTTCAATGCATCATAAAATTCAATTTTAAATTTTGAAATAGAGTCTCCTTCATCTATATTGGGACTGTGATTCAAACGAGGATGTTTTAGTTTATCTTGTTCATTGAGATATTTTTCTAAATCGTCTTCAGATTCAGCGGTGTCGGATGAAGATGATGATAGAGGATGAAGATGATGATGGAGACAAACACATTTCCGTAGACTTGATGCATTAAATGGATCTCGGTGATTCACCATATCGGCGCGACTTGCGCCTGCAAGTTTAATATTCGTGCACAATACACATTCATTATAGTAATTAAAAAAAAATGTATTTTAAATTTTAACAAAAAAGTAGTCGGAGTCACTTGTTTTTTACGACTCCGACTCCGGCCCAAACACCGCGACTCCGACTCCAACTCCACAGCCCTGGTTTTTACACAATTAGGTTTATTGTAAATATACTAAATCGATTAGGTATCATATTTGTTTTAAATTTACAACTCAAGGAGATTTTTGTTGTTTGTCAGATGCCAATTGACTCACTGTTTATAGTTAGAGAACTATAGTTTTAATCCTACACATGCTGCAGTCCATTCAATTCTTGACGAGGGCCATTTCTCAAGCTCCAAATATTGTCTAAATATTGCCCAAATATTGTCTAAATACTGAGTTACATTCACTTAAATTCTCCTATAGTGCCAGGTCACCGCATCCTTCAACGTTTGGAAAAATGGTTTGTTTCTATAATTTATTGTAGCACAAATTTATTTTTCCATAGGAAACTATTTTGAAATTCTACTAACAACATTTCCAAGTCTTCTAACCCGATCTAATTGAATAATGATAATTTGAGATATTCATATTTTATGCAATGTGGTAAGTGGCCTCCGTGGCCTAGTGGTAAGACACTTCGTGTGCCGATTCGGAGGTTGCGGGTTCGATCCCCGCTGGAACGCAGATTTTTTTAAATAGGATTCCAGTCTGGTTAGCACTTAGGGCCTATAAAAACATCTTTCTGGTTGGTTGGAAGAGATTGCCACATGGCAATAAGATTGCCACATGGCAATAAAAAATTTAAGATCAGGATTGAAAATTTTTCGGAAAGTATTTTTTTCATGTCAATTATTGTGGAATACTTTTTATAAGGTTCACATATAATTCCTTGATCGTTTTTAAGATTGTACGACATTTATTAATGCTTCTTTATAGATGAAAAATATTTGAATTCATCACTTTTGAGGCAATTTGCAAATATGTCAAGTTTCACTGTACTCGTAGATGCTCTGGTATGATCATGTAGAGTTAGAATTATTTGACCAAGGCTCAGAAGTTTCTTATTAAATTTTTGAATACATACGAGTACATGAGGCCTTAAGAAGTCAAGTGGCTGTTATGTGAATGTGGTCAAGTGCATATAGCCAATGATTTGGGTTCAACATTCACGAGTTGTTTACAGGCACAAGCGTTAGACTGTTAGACTGACTGAGCCATCTGAGAGGGCCGATATGAGTCTTGAAACTACATGAAGAAGAAGAATGAAAAGTACGAGTATTCTGAAACATATTCTTAAATACATTTTTTTTTTCAGAATTGCTCAAGTTCACTCAATTCTCAACCAGAGACAAAAAGGCAAAGAGTAAAAATAACATGGCCTTAATACTAGGAATAATTATTTATTTTCTAAGATAGACATTAATTTTACTATAGAAATTGCTGATGGAAATTAAGAGATAAAATTAGTTTCTAAGCATTCTTTTTTGTTGAAAGTATTGTAATGTTCAAGTATTTTAAATTAGTTTATAGATAGATATTGACAATTGATTCCTGTTGAATATTTAAAAATGATAAATAAACTGAATATTAGGTCCTTATATATGAAATTGGCGTTTTGTTTGGGAGGAACATAAAGTTGATTTTTTTTTAATATAATATATTTATTTAATCAAAATATGTACCATTGCTATCTATGCACTTTTGCCATCTCATAGGTAGTTCATCGATCCCTTTACTAAAAAAAACCATTCGGACGGGAATCAAAAAAATCTTTGAAGTCGGTTTGGACTGCCCCATCGGAGTTGAATTTTTTCCCTTGCAAGAAGTTATCCAAATTTCGAAAAAAATAGTAATCTGTTGGGGCAAGGTCCGGAGAGTACGGTGGATGTCTTAGACATTCCAATTGAAGCTCTTCTAATTTGGTAGCCGTCTGTTGTGCAGTGTGTGGTCTAGCGTTATCATGAAGCAGCAGTGGCCTAGAGCGATTAACCAGCCTCGGTTGTTTAGCAGCTAGCTTTTCCATCATGGTTTGCAGTTGCTGACAATAGACATCTGCCGTAATCGTCTGGCCAGATTTAAGAAAGCTGTAGTGAACGACACCAGCACTAGTCCACCAAACGCTCACAAGTAACTTTTTTGGAGTCAATTTTCGCTTGAGGCATGGTTTGGCTGGTTCGGCAGGGTTCAGCCATTGCGATGAGCGCTTCCGATTATCATACAGGATCCACTTTTCATCACAGGTAATGATTCGATTCAAAATCCCTTCATTATTGTGCCGGTTGAGTAATGCAACGCAGCAGTCAACGCGCGTTTGTTGATTTGCTTCACTCAATTCGTGAGGTACCCACCTTTCAAGCTTTTTCACCTTCCCAATTTGCTTCAAGTGGATTAAAACAGTTTTATCACTAACACCGCAGCCTGCAGCTAACTCGGACGTGGTTTGCGATGGATCCGCTTCCACAATAGCCTTCAATTCTTCATTATCAACTTTGGTCTCCGGCCGTCCACGGGGCTTCTTCTGCAGGTCAAAATTTCCAGAACGAAAACGTTGGAACCAAAAACGCACTGTGTTTTCTTTTGCGGCACCGTCGCCATACACATCATTAATCCTTCGAGCCGTTTCTGCAGCACTGGTGCCACGGTGGAACTCGTACTCGTAAATAACGCGATATTTCAAGTTTTCCATTTTGTAAACTGAGTGACGCAAAGAAAAAAAACAATTGAGGAAAAAACAAATGAATTATAATTTTCGAAACACAAATACTTGAGTAAATAGCTGTATAAATTTTAATTTGGAATTCCTAACCAAAGAGAAGATATTTGAGATCAAAGTTGCCAGTACGGCAAAACGCCAATTTCATATGTAGGGACCTAATATTATTACAGCTCTGTAGCAGTTGCAAAATATAGTAATAGTACCTTTAAGACAGTTACAACTTTTAAATGTTAATAAATATTCAAATTATTACACAAATAATACCAAATCAAAATATCATTCATGTTTTTTGACATTAATATAATATGTTCTAAGGATAAATGTTTTTTCAATACCATTCATGTTTTTTTCACTATATACTAGGGTGAAAATATTTGTTCAGTATCATTCATGTTTTTCATCATTTATATTCTTGGTAATATAGATTTTCACATTTTTTCATCACTATATTCTAAGGTGAAACAGAATTTTCACAATATCATTCATGTTTTTTTTTTTCATCACTACATTCTATGGTGAAACCGATATTTTAAATACTATTCAGATTTTTTTTTCATCACCATATTCTATGGTGAAATAAATTTGTTCAATACCATTCAGTTTTTTTTATCAATATATTCCATGTTATATAGTTTTTTCAATATCATTCATGATTTATTCATCACTTTATTCTATGGTAAAACAGATTTTTTTCAATACCGTTCATGTTTTTTTTTCATCATTATTTTCTATGGCGAAGAAATACATTTTTTCAATATCATTCAGTTTTTTTCATCGCTATATTCTAGGCTAAAAAGATTTTTTCAATATCATTCATGTTTTTCTTCAATAACTATATTCTATTGTGAAACAGATTTTTCACAGTATCAATAATGTTTTTTTCATCACTTATATTCTTGGTGAAACAAATTTTTCACAATATCATTAATGTTTTTTGTAATTTATTTTTAACAAACACTGTTTATTCCACTTTTTTGTGACGGTATAACCCTACCGGTTTCAAGGCTTTCACCTCATCTTCAGGGGAGCGCAAACAAGACTAAATGCTGTTCGAACTGGTACCGATATAGACACTTCAACGGTTGGAGGCTGCGGGGTGAGGAAGGCTAGGGATAATTTCGGCCAAGAGCGGGGAGATTTTAGGGAAATGCTCTTGGCCGAAATTATCCCTAGCCTTCCTCACCCCGCAGCCTCCAACCGTTGAAGTGTCTATATCGGTACCAGTTCGAACAGCATTTAGTCTTGTTTGCGCTCCCCTGAAGATGAGGTGAAAGCCTTGAAACCGGTAGGGTTATACCGTCACAAAAAAGTGGAATAAACAGTGTTTGTTAAAAATAAATTACAATGTCTTTAAACCTCCACAACGTTAATGCCTTAACTATAAACAACACATTAATGTTTTTTTGTCATCACTTATAACTTACGGTGAAACAGATTTTTCACAATATCATTCATGTTTTCTTTTATCACTATGTTCTATGGCAGTAAAGTTTTTTGCACTTATTTACCATATGTAAATGATACCATACAAATTCTTAGTTTGTAATGTTTCGGAAGTAATATGCAAGAATGTAATTAAGTCAAAAGTGCTTACTTGATCAAATTTCATTAAAACAGTAATACAATATTTTTTCATGTGTTTTCCTATTTATCATATATTTTTTTTATCAGCAAAATATCTCATAACAAATTTAATCTTTTACAAACAAATTTTAAGCGATTATATCAAATCATAATTAACATATTAAACGGTTTTAGAAGGAGATTTTTATAAGAACTTTTAATATTCTTATGTGTCTCTAAGTCAACCAAATTTGGACATCCCATTCGAGATTTTCGGAATGATTGTCTGTAGCATTCTTTCTGTGTAAACTCACATTATAATTTATTTTTAGTAGATACTAAGTTTACATCTGATTTTGTTATAATGTTTCAAGACAAATATTAGGAATGACAGACAATCCTAAATATTACAATAGTCTTAATGTCTTATTTTTAATTGTATTTCCATCATAATCCGTGTTAATCACTTCTGTGTATTTTTACTATAATAGCAACTATTTATCGCAGAATATAAGAAACATATTGTATCCTGTGAAAAAGAGGATATTTTAAAATTATATTCAGACACATCCTATGAAAAAATGGATATTTCAATTTTTTTATTTATACACGTTCTATGGAAAAGAGGATATTTTTTATTTTATTTAGATAATATTACATGCCAGATGTATAGAGAATGTGGATAAAAAACCACTCTATGGATGTGGTTTTTAATATATTGTAATGGCATGAAAGAAATCATATTTGAAATAATTTTTATTCAAATGAAATTTTTTGGTATTAGCAAAATTTGAAATTGCACAATGATATCATCGAATTTTCCTTTTTACATTGTTCACTTTAGTTTATTTTTCTAATTTCAAAGATGAATTAAATCAGATAAAAGTAATTTGTATTAATCTTTATTCAAATACCCTCTACACAACATAGCAGTTTTTATATTGCAAAAAACATTCGGGCTAAACATAAGAAACTTTGATTGCTGTGTGACGACCTCCATGGTCTAGTTGGTAAGACGTTTGGATTTGCTGTGTGACGACCTCCATGGTCTAGTTGGTAAGACGTTTGGATTTGCTGTGTGACGACCTCCATGGTCTAGTTGGTAAGACGTTTGGATTTGCTGTGTGACGACCTCCATGGTCTAGTTGGTAAGACGTTTGGATTTGCTGTGTGACGACCTCCATGGTCTAGTTGGTAAGACGTTTGGATTTGCTGTGTGACGACCCCCATGGTCTAGTTGGTAAGACGTTTGGAATCACCCGGGGATTTTTGTTTGATTCCCGATGGTGACTAAAAAAAATAATAATAAAGGGCCCCAGTCTGGTAAAATATATTAGTTTATCTGGTAACAATATTCGCACGCAATATGTACGTGTGCGATTGTTGTTGCATCTTCACGTGTGGTAGTGTTGACAACATGTGCAATGGGTAACCACGAGTACCGTGCCTTCTTCAGTGTTTGTAAACCTAGTCTCGATTATTGGGGTCGATGACAATATTGTCTCCCGGCCACCCTCTTAAATGTATCCATTCACCAATTTAGATATGGTGAGGGGTACTGTATAAAATAAGAAGAAATTTCAGTAATATAATGATATATCGATAACATTCTGCATGTTATCTTAATCAATAGAAACATAGTTTTGATAGTGGAATTGTAAAATTACTATATATACGAGGCATATCCAAAAAGTAAGTGTACTGAATTTTTGTAGGTTACAATTTTTTTTATTTAAACAAAAAAATTACGTGGTTACCGTAGTACATATGTAAGCTATTTTTCGACATAGTCGCCATTCCTCTCAATGCAGGTGGGGAAGCGGGGTATCAACTTTTTGATGCCTTCCTCGAAGTAGTTTCCAGCCAACCCCTCCGTCCACTTCTCCACCTCCTCCTCGTCGATTGAAAACCTTTTTCGACCCATGTGCAGCTTCAGGGAGGTAAAGAGATAGTAATCTGAAGGTGCTAGGTCAGGGGAATGCGCGGGATGGTTCAGGACATATATATATATATATATATATATATATATATATATATATATATATATATATATATATATATATATATATATATATATATATATATATATATATATATATATATATATATATATATACATATATACATATATACATATATACATATATACATATATACATATATAAAAAGGACCTTGATTGCTTTTTTATTGGAATTAATTTGATACTACATATCTGAAATAGCTGCGGGTAGAAAAAATAAAAGGGAAAAAAAATAATATTAGTAAGAAAACATTGTTTGTGGAAAATATGGACAAAATAAATCATTACACAATATTTCCATTTAGAGTAGGCAAAGATAATAGATATTTACTTATTGCTTTCCTGGTATACCATGTCATGCACACTACTATTTTAAAGACATTTTATTCTTTTCAGAATTAGATTAACTGTTTTTCTAGATAAATACTAAAGAATAAAAGAATAAACAAACCATTTATGACATAGAGAGCTTTGTTGGCATTGGCAAAATAGCAAAAGGGATTTAAATCAAGATTTATAAATACGTGAGTTATTAAACATTGTTTCATAATGGAATTCACGCTTTATTTTTGAATTTATAAAATACAAGCTCACGAAAGGTACTTAACAAATTTGAGTTGAATGAAATCTTAATATAAAATTAAAACCACGAAGTCAGTAATAAAAATCCCAAATCTAATATTCTCCATACCATTAGCGTCGGTGACGCTGTCTCTGATATTTGAACAGAAATTGAGGTTTTTAAGACTAACTAACCTGCAGCAGGTTCCAAGAGCTGCTCCCTCTACTTAATTAATGGTCTTTTAATCCTCACACTGTTGATTTCTTTTCTGTATAGTTCACCTCTAGTGCAGGGTTATAGCGGGAAGATTAAAACTATTTTGTTTTATTAACTGCAGCCTTCTGAATATGATACAACACAAACTGAAAAGTATTCTTAGGCACAAAGAAGTACAAATTATTGTATAATTTTACGTAATGACCAAAATAAATTGTATCCAACAGTAACAGCACAGCACGGTCGTACAACCTGTCTATAGCCGGGAGCTGCAGTCAATGGGTAAAACTATATTTATCGAGTTTTGTTCAAGAATTTTTATTTTTTATGATTACATTGAATTTAGCTTTACAACTGTTCCATTTCTTATTTATTTTATGTATTGTATATTTTTAAATTTTTTGCTGTTATTAATTTATTTATTTGTTTCATACGTATTCATTGAAATATAATATTTGACGAGTATTTACTCGTAAATGAAATCTTTTAAAATATTAAAATGAATCAATTGACAATTAGGAGTATGTGTATTTTTAACTGATACTGCTCGGAGCCCAACTTTATTTTTCTAAGCAAATGTAGGAGTAACTAAGCATTCTGGTTTTTGTTTCGATACTTGGTAGGTTCCAGATTAGTTTTATTTCGTCTCAATTTTTTTAACTAGTATTTAATGAGTGCCTAAAATACATTGAAAAATAGTTGGCTGCATAACATTTATTCTTTAACATTAGTCACTGTTTATTAAAATGTTCATTCCTAGTCTGACAATACGTAGTAAATAAATTATGAAAATAAATTTGTTAAACTTTGCGGAACTCCATATTAGATAATTTAATAATATACGAGTATAACATTAATCGCCGTGGTGACACGCAGAACCTCGAGATAGAAGGTGAACACTCGTGTTGTGGTTAAATAGATGCAATTAAACTAGTTTATTATTAATTACGAGTATTTCAGAATGTTATCCAAGATCTTATGAATATATCCCATTTTATGACGTCATTCAAAGTTGACATCAATTTGATAAGGATCATTTTTTGTATTGGAATATTACGAAAACTATTTTCCTTGCGGTTTAATGTCCATTTTATAGTAGATTAGCAAATAATTACATCTTTTTATTTCAAAAGACGTTTGAATAAATTAATAATTATTTTTCGATCATTTGTTGTCTTTTATTTGTTTAAATATTTCCCACCCATCTTGCATAAATATACAAACCTTGTTTGTAGCTTCTATGACTAGTAGTTTTTACCTGCATGGCACCTGCATAATGTATGATCTAAAGTGATCACTTGCATTTGTAATACCATCTTCCAAGTCCAAGGAATCTTGAGGATACATCTGTAGGAGATCAACATCTCAAAAGCCTCTATCTTACGTGTTGTTGTATTGTATTACACTTTCGTCGTATACAGTACAACCTGGCGGGCTTAATGCCATGTGACAATCTTTCCCAACCAACTAGAAAGATATTAAAGTGGCATTAAGTCAAAACCAGACTGGAAACCTTTTAAAAAAAATCTGGGTTCCAGCGGAATTTGAACCTGCAACTTCCGGGTTAGGAGACAAGCGTCTTACCAACTAGGCCACAGAGGTCAGCATGTTTTGTCTTTTACAAAAATATATTAACAATCCTTTTTCTCAAAACGATGATTAGAAATTGAAAATACGAGGCATATCCAGAAAGTAAGTGTACTGAGGCTCTCACGACCGGATGGATTTTATTTTCGACATGTTGGTATACTTCCGTGTAGCCTGACCCTTCCCCTCCGCAACGAGACCGGTTCGAGGTCAGTACGTTGAGAAGTGTCGACGCGACAACACGTTTCGTGAAAAATGTCAATCCAATCTCCCGCCAAGTGCGAAATACGCGGCGTCATCCGTTATCTCATTTGGAAGGGAAAACCTCCGGTTGAGGTTTATAATGAGGTGAAAACCGCATACGGTGATAAAGCTATGAATCGTACGAGTGTGTACAAGTGGTGTCGCGAGTTTAAAAACGGTCGTACGTCTGTGCATGATGATCAGAGGAGCGGAAGACCTTCAATTATGATTGACGAAATTGTGGAAAAAATCGAAAATGCGCTCCGTGACGATCGCACATTGAATATATGCCTCAAGGGGAGACCATCAACTCTGCAAGATACTGTGAGACCCTAAAAAAATTGCGGAGGGCGATTCAGAACAAGAGGAGAGGCATGCTGACAAAGGGAGTCTGCCTGCTGCACGACAATGCCAGACCACACACGGCCAACGTCACGAAGGAACTGCTCGCCTCGTTTAAATGGGATGTCCTGAACCATCCCGCGCATTCCCCTGACCTAGCACCTTCAGATTACTATCTCTTTACCTCCCTGAAGCTGCACATGGGTGGAAAAAGGTTTTCAACCGACGAGGAGGTGGAGAAGTGGACGGAGGGGTTGGCGGGAAACTACTTTGAGGAAGGCATCAAAAAGTTGATACCCCGCTTCACCACCTGCATTGAGAGGAATGGCGACTATGTCGAAAAATAGCTTACATATGTACTACGGTAACCACGTAATTTTTTTGTTTGAATAAAAAAAATTGTAACCTACAAAAATTCAGTACACTTACTTTCTGGACTTACCTAGTATTAGTTGTTTTGATAAATGAAACTTGTTAGAGCAGTAGTAATACTACGGTTGTTTATTAATATTTTTATTATCTCTAAGCTACTATTCAATTTTCTGCCATATTAGTGAATAATAACAATTTTCTAATATTTTTGAGGGTTGTAATAAAGATCGGTTTAGAAAAAAGATAATCATTTATTTTTATATTTCATTAACAATTGACTTAATATAATAAATATGGTATGTTCATTCACTTTCAACATGAAATCTCCCAGTATTGTCCTCAGATATAAAAAAAGCTGCAATTTCTGCTCTTATACTATATTGTACAATAATTCTTTCATAATCTTCGCACAACATTCATATTATATTTTCTCTTTTTCAATAGGAAACTTCAATATATCATATTTTTATATGATAATAATACTGGGTGCCAATTTTGAATAATTCTTAAGTTTAGAATGAGAGTAGAATGATAGATGAACAATGACAGTTGAGAAGAATTATTGAAAAAAGGATAAATCCATTTATCTGCATCGTACCAGATAATAAATACACGGTGATATACTTTGGAAACAATGCCACTTGAGGTTTATATTTATCTTTTATCTGCATCGTATCAGATTATAAATACACGGTGATATACTTTGGAAACAATGCCACTTGAGGTTTATATTTATCTTTTATCTGCATCGTATCAGATAATAAATACACGGTGATATACTTTGGAAACAATGCCACTTGAGGTTTATATTTATCTTTTATCTGCATCGTATCAGATAATAAATACACGGTGATATATTCTTTGGAAACAATGCCACTTGAGGTTTATATTTATCTTTTATTCTCGTTGTTTACATAATTCAGTTAAAGATCATATTAAAAGTGACCACCTTAGTGGTCTTGTGGGAAAAGCGTTTGTCTGCCAACCGGGGGTCTTGAATTCTCATGTCGCAGACTGATTAAAGGACATCACACTAAGCGCTGACTAGATGTGTGTGTGGTGAGTATGCAATTATGGTGGCCAATCTGAATTTGCGATTATCGTTTAGTTCCCTTAACAATTGTGTAGTCGACACACACAACCCTGAACCCTGAGTGACATGACTGATCCGGTGGTTTTAAACCCGAAAGCTCTTAATGGGACTAAAGACTATATTGTCTCCATGCAAAGGAATTAAAATAAGGAATGTAATTAAAAACCCGAGTATGAATGAATCAATTTCAGATTTATCCCCCCTCACTTATGCAGTTGAACTTGATAAACAAACAAATGGAATGGAAATAGTAAAATAAAGTACATATTTTCCAGAGAAGTGACTGAGATATTTTGGTATTAGTATTAGTATTAGTACTATCACAGTTTTATCCCCCCTCACTTATGCAGTTGAACTTGATAAACAAACGAATGGAATGGAAATAGTAAAATAAAGTACATATTTTCCAGAGAAGTGACTGAGATATTTTGGTATTAGTATTAGTATTAGTACTATCACAGTTTTATCTCCCCTCACTTATGCAGTTGAACTTGATAAACAAACGAATGGAATGGAAATAGTAAAATAAAGTACATATTTTCCAGAGAAGTGACCGAGATATTTTGGTATTAGTATTAGTATTAGTACTATCACAGTTTTATCTCCCCTCACTTATGCAGTTGAACTTGATAAACAAACGAATGGAATGGAAATAGTAAAATAAAGTACATATTTTCCAGAGAAGTGACTGAGATATTTTGGTATTAGTATTAGTATTAGTACTATCACAGTTTTCTTTGATATCTTAACATTTTATGTTGAATCTTTCCTTTAATTCCATTCTTATAAATGAAAAATATGTTATTTGGAATGCAGATATTTCTAACAATTTACCTACTTTTGAATTCAGTCAAGTATTGGAATTGGAATGCAGATACAAATATGTTTTATTATGATGCATATTATATTGGTCATTTGGAAACCATCGAGCTTTTAATTTATATGTATTGATTTTAATTTGCATTTTTTACAAATTATATAATAGTTTATGAACCATAATATGTATTATAATAGTTTTCTAAATAGAAGTTATTAAGGATGAAAATGAAAAGCTTTGGTTAAGATATTTATAAGTAAAACTGAGTAATCACTATGAGCTGAAAACTTATTTTAGTGTTTTGGAGAATATAATCTATAAAATCAGTAATTGAGTCGTGTAGTCCCAAATGATAGCTCCAAATATATTCAATTTTAAGTTATCGGTGTAAATGGATTTAGGGTTCAAAGACGCATTAGAAATTGTCTTCAAAAGTATACAACTCTATCCCCTTGCAAAAAATATTTCGATTCAAAATTAAAATTGATTCAAAGTTTGCTAACTTCCGCTTAGAATGAGATAAATATTGAAAACCCTCGTCTCAAAAAAATATTTTTAATGGAAGTAATTTAAAATAATGCGTCGAAACAATATTTAAAAAAAGGTTTTACAATATAAGAGTAAACTTCTAAACATTTCTCTTGAATTCATAGTCTGACTTTAATATTGAATACTAAACCTTAACAATTTTTAACTGAAGAAATTAGTATTTAAAATGAAATTCATACAAACTAGTCAATCTTCCTTAAATAAGGGAGTCACATCCTATAGTTTCATTACTTTACTTAAAATTTGTAGCGCATGAGGTCTGGGACTATGAATTCGGGCTCGAGCTATCGTCAATCTTTGAAACTAAAAAAACTCAATGGTATTTATGTAAATGAAACTTTTATTTTGTGACTGTAATAACATGATTTATAAAGTATTATATTATAATAAAATATCACAATTCATTTGAGAATTAAACATCATTAAACATATATCTATTGTATAAAAAAACCAACAGCTCGATTTAATCTTGATTTTAACAGTAAAAAATATTACAAGCGCAATATAGAGCAAACACAAGTGTTTTAAATATACATTAAGGGTTTAATAAATATTTTATTGTTTGTAATCTTAGTAAAACCCCACTTTTTTATGCATATAATATGTTAAATTTTATTTACAAAATAAATAATCAAGTGTTGTAAATTCTACAAATCCCAGCAAAATAAACTCATTTTCCATTTCAATGCTTTAAATGAATATAGCATTGTAAAATCGTCAAAAACTTTTAATCTTATCATTTGTAAAGAAAAATTCTTTTAAATAAGGTCCGAGGCTAAAAAATGATGATAAATTTTTGATAGGCACCCTAAAATATAATTGATATAACTTATATATAGTAACTTATATTATATATACTGTTCAAATGTTATTAACTAGTCCGAAAGGCATTTACCGATTGGGTACCGATTACAATCTTGAAACATTTGATAAACTACATTAGCTATTTCTTAGGCATGTTACATAAAGGCGCGGCGCGGCGCGGCACAGCTATCTCCATTTAATAACTTAGATCCTTAGTGAACACCTACACCTTTTCATTTGGAGCATTGTTATAATATTACAATACATTACGGTGAATTAAAATACACATACACCAAATAAAATACTTAACTCGCTCGCTAACATACTCGTATATAGAATGTTTCCACATATAGTTTTAAAGATGAATATTTTAAACAATGAACAGAGGAAAGTTGTTGTGATGTGTACTTAATTAAATTTATCTGTGGACTCCCCCTCCCCCTGAAGGAAGTAAGAAAAGAATGAATCAGTAATGGTAATATGGTTAGTTCTGTTTTTGTAATATCCGTGTCTTTTATCATACGTTTGCCTTATTTTATGGAAGAGAGACAAACATGGTTTGTTCTCGATTGTTTTTATTATTAAACTGGATCAATGGTAATTTAGGAGTACTCGTAGGTGTTTCTGTCTTGTGATATTACTCCTATTTGCAGATTGAACAGTTGCCATTGAATGATTGAATAATAACCAGCACACGACTCGATCACATAATGTTACGACTGAGACAGACTACCGAGGGCCGGACCGGGTAGACAGCGTAACAACCCGACCCTACGCCACCCTACCAAATATTTCATACTTAAGATGGCTCATCTAGCTAGCGCTTATTTGTAATACAGTTTGCGTAAATACTACATGCAAATTCTTCCTATGGATAAAATGTTACAGAAATGTGGCAAGGCATTGTAGTGAGATAGAGAAGGGAATAGAGGAATGAAAAGAGAACAGGTGAAATACAGTCTTAAGAATAATAACACAAACAAGCTATAACTTTTGTCCAAAACACTTTTTGCAATATGTTTCTTCACATGTTGGAAGATTTGTTTTTTGTTGGAAGAAACGTAATGAGTAAAATCAGCTCGTATAGCCCAGTCCCAGTGGCAAATAATCGGAATGCTAATGCTGTTCGCCTGGAAGGGCTCCGGCTCCGGCTCCAGCTCCGTATATACGACTATTTGATGATCAATACAGTATGAAAATAAATAACAAATAATTACATTTTTATTTAAAATTGTATTTGATCACTATGTATGAGTAAAAAAATATTTACATTATTTGAAATCTAAAAAATTAAATAAATTTAATTAAGGCACATTTGTTTACTTCGGTTGATATAATAATATGTTTCTACGAAATAATAGGGTAAACAATAATACAATTACAATATGTGTAAAAGCAATATTAGTTGTACAATAAAACATAGTTTAGTGAACACTGCCCTATCATAGGTTCTATGTAACTTAATATGTTAAATATTCTTCTATGTAATATAATATACCTTAATGCTTCAATCAAACACCTAACCACTCGACAGTTTAAGGTTCGCTACGTAACTTCACCTCTGAGATCTGAATTCTATTCTGCTTCAAATTATGCGCTAGAGTTTATAACGAGGCTATTATTTACATATGTCATTTATGGATATCCAACGATAAATAATAGTGTTTATCCTGTTGTGTAGTTTTAAGAAATTACAAAATCAGTATAATTTTAGTGCTTTCGAAAAAAATAATATCTGAACATTAAATATAAACACACTATGTGTGAAAATTTACTAATTTTATATAAAAATAAATACAAGCGTAAAATTATTTTCAAACCGAGGTTATATTGATTTTGAAAATTATATACTATAGTTCGGTATTCAGCAAATTATTGTACAAGAGTTAACTAAAACTGAACATTAAGGTGAAGCTCCACGAAATATTTAATATTCACATGAAACCAATCAAAATATGTATTTGCCTTTATCAAATTTATAACACGCACAATTGAGATATTTTCTGGTTTGTTATTGTTATAAAAACAATTAAAGACAGGACTGAACTGTCCCAATCAGATTCTGTGAAAACATGACCAACATACCTTAACCCTTCCATCTCATACGGTTTAGCACTCTCTTGTGTGTATAGCAACATCAACCTATTCTTCAGAAAATATGATATATATATTAAAAGTTCCAGCATTGTAATAAAAAAGTAAATATGGTTGAATATATTGAAAGTAAATGGAATTGAATTCAATAAAAAAAACTATAAATTACGAGTAGTAACAAAAGAGTAAAGCATTTTTTGCAAATGTTGGTACAAATTTAACATTCCATGTAAGTGAAATGAAAATATTATACAAGTGTGCACGTGTACACTTAGGATATTCAATATATGATATCTTATGCTTTAACATACAATACACTTGAGTCAACATTTAGGTAAAATACTCGTATTATACAAGTGTATACGTACACTTAGGATATTCAATCTATCATACACTTGAATATACTCGTATTATACTTTAGCACATACTCCTATGATAAATGTAAACATCAATTACTCGTATTTCCACTTTTGGAATTATTATTTTGCCCATTATTACCCATCATATCATACCGTCGCCGATATTGCTATTGCAGGAACACGTCATTCCATTTTTTGGTATAAGTCACTTTTTTTATTTTTTCTCATCTCTTGTATCATTGACACATTTTTGTATTAACACATACGAGGCGTATCCAGAAAGTAAGTGTACTGAGGCTTTCACGACCGGATTGATTTTATTTTCGACATGTTGGCTACACTTCCGTGTAGCCTGACCCTTCCCCTCCGCAACGAGACCGGTTCGTGGTCAGTACGTTGCGTGTGTCGACACGACAACACGTTTCGTGAAAAATGTCAAACCAATCTCCCGCCAAGTGCGAAATTTTGTAAAAAAGGCATGAGTTTTTGAGGCGCTGCAAACTCCATGGAGATGAATTTCTCCGCTCCATCGTTACTGGAGATGAAACTTGGGTTGCACACTACGCGCCTGAAACCAAAAGGCAGTCTCAACAGTGGCGTCACACCTCTTCACCCTCCGCCAAAAAGTTCAAAACCACAATTTCAGCCAAGAAAATCATGGCATCCGTGTTTTGGGACTGTCAAGGCATAATTTTAATTGCATATATGCCTCAAGGGGAGACCATCAACTCTGCAAGATACTGTAAGACTAAAAAATTGCAGAGGGCGATTCAGAACAAGAGGAAAGGCATGCTGACAAAGGGAGTCTGCCTGATGCACGACAAAGCCAGACGGAACTGCTCGCCTCGTTTAAATGGGATGTCTTGAACCATCCCGCGCATTCCCCTGACGTAGCACCTTCAGATTACTATCTCTTTACCTCCCTGAAGCTGCATATGGGTGGAAAAAGGTTTTCAACCGACGAAGAGGTAAAGGAGGAGGTGGAGAAGTGGACGGAGGGGTTGGCGGGAAACTACTTCGAGGAAGGCATCAAAAAGTTGATACCCCGCTTCACCACCTGCATTGAGAGGAATGGCGACTATGTCGAAAAATAGCTTACATATGTACTACGGTAACCACGTAATTTTTTTGTTTAAATAAAAAAAATTGTAACCTACAAAAATTCAGTACACTTATTTTCTGGATATGCCTCGTATATATATATTTATTTTCAACGTGGAAAGCATTTATTCGTAACTGCAATACCGAGTAACGTTTTTATTTTATTATATCTTTGCAGAAAAATAGTGTTTGTCTACCCTGTAAAATTTGGGCAATCCAAGATACGAGTATGTTACGTTACGTGTTCCTGCAGTATCGGCGGCGATATGTCATTTGAAATTATATGTAGTAGAAATTGTTCCACCTCCATTCCATTTATATAAGGAAACAAGGAAAATTTTCATTCTTAATTTATCAATTATAAATTTATGATTCACGGTATGTGTTCACCAACTCATAAAGGGTAAAGATATATAAGGAAAAAATTACACATTTCCTTGTAGAGTAAAAACATTTTTTTTTAACATTCCATAAGGAATAGATAACTTTTATTTGGCAATTTATTAATATTTTCCAAGTTTCTTTATTTAATTATTAAGAGAGTTTCTCTGGAGTGTGGGCACGCTCTGATGGGTCGGAGGCATTCAGATTCAGGAGGAGGAGGATGCTCAGGTTCACACTGTTGGAGAGATACGGTATTGAAAAATAGGGGCCCGTGGCTTTATCTTTGGTCACTGCACGCACCGTGTCAGATTGATTATTCAATGCGAGAGAACATATTTTAAATAAAATAATATTTATTATTTATTATCAGGCAGTTTCTGCGCCACACCAAAATGAATGTTTAATTATACTGGCAGCACATAATTTCACTCCATATTATGCATGCTTTTATTCAAATTTCACTTGTCTATTTTTAAATATCACAATATTTGCAATTTAACTTAAAATATAATATCCTATTTTTAATACTTGATTGTAACATAATTATTTTTCTATTTAAATTGGTTTTGTCATAACATTTTCATATTTCAGACTCGCATAGGATCCATTATAAAAACAGCAAATATATGATATTAATCAAATTTGGCAACTTCCTATACTCGTATTTATTAGTGATCGGATCGGACCGGATCGCTAATGGAAAATCTTTTGTGTTACGAGTATATTTGATTCTTAATTTTCATTTTATTCGGTTACAACTACTAGGCGTATCCAGAAAGTAAGTATACTGAGGCTCTCACGACCGGATGGATTTTATTTTCGACATGTTGGCTACACTTCCGTGTAGCCTGACCCTTCCACTCCGCAACGAGACCGGTTCGAGGTCAGTACGTTGAGAAGTGTCGACGCGACAACATGTTTCGTGAAAAATGTCAATCCAATCTCCCGCCAAGTGCAAAATAAATAATGCCGGGCAAGAGTTTTTGAGGCGCTGCAAACTCCATGGAGATGAATTTCTCCGCTCCATCGTTACTGGAGATGAAACTTGGGTTGCACACTACACGCCTGAAACCAAAAGGCAGTCTCAACAGTGGCGTCACACCTCTTCACCCTCCGCCAAAAAGTTCAAAACCACAATTTCAGCCAAGAAAATCATGGCATCCGTGTTTTGGGACTGTCAAGGCATAATTTTAATTGCATATATGCCTCAAGGGGAGACCATCAACTCTGCAAGATACTGTAAGACTAAAAAATTGCAGAGGGCGATTCAGAACAAGAGGAAAGGCATGCTGACAAAGGGAGTCTGCCTGATGCACGACAAAGCCAGACGGAACTGCTCGCCTCGTTTAAATGGGATGTCTTGAACCATCCCGCGCATTCCCCTGACGTAGCACCTTCAGATTACTATCTCTTTACCTCCCTGAAGCTGCATATGGGTGGAAAAAGGTTTTCAACCGACGAAGAGGTAAAGGAGGAGGTGGAGAAGTGGACGGAGGGGTTGGCGGGAAACTACTTCGAGGAAGGCATCAAAAAGTTGATACCCCGCTTCACCACCTGCATTGAGAGGAATGGCGACTATGTCGAAAAATAGCTTACATATGTACTACGGTAACCACGTAATTTTTTTGTTTAAATAAAAAAAATTGTAACCTACAAAAATTCAGTACACTTATTTTCTGGATATGCCTCGTATATATATATTTATTTTCAACGTGGAAAGCATTTATTCGTAACTGCAATACCGAGTAACGTTTTTATTTTATTATATCTTTGCAGAAAAATAGTGTTTGTCTACCCTGTAAAATTTGGGCAATCCAAGATACGAGTATGTTACGTTACGTGTTCCTGCAGTATCGGCGGCGATATGTCATTTGAAATTATATGTAGTAGAAATTGTTCCACCTCCATTCCATTTATATAAGGAAACAAGGAAAATTTTCATTCTTAATTTATCAATTATAAATTTATGATTCACGGTATGTGTTCACCAACTCATAAAGGGTAAAGATATATAAGGAAAAAATTACACATTTCCTTGTAGAGTAAAAACATTTTTTTTTAACATTCCATAAGGAATAGATAACTTTTATTTGGCAATTTATTAATATTTTCCAAGTTTCTTTATTTAATTATTAAGAGAGTTTCTCTGGAGTGTGGGCACGCTCTGATGGGTCGGAGGCATTCAGATTCAGGAGGAGGAGGATGCTCAGGTTCACACTGTTGGAGAGATACGGTATTGAAGAGTAGGGGCCCGTGGTTTTATCTTCGGTCACTGCACGCACCGTGTCAGATTGATTATTCAATGCGAGAGAACATATTTTAAATAAAATAATATTTATTATTTATTATCAGGCAGTTTCTGCGCCACACCAAAATGAATGTTTAATTATACTGGCAGCACATAATTTCACTCCATATTATGCATGCTTTTATTCAAATTTCACTTGTCTATTTTTAAATATCACAATATTTGCAATTTAACTTAAAATATAATATCCTATTTTTAATACTTGATTGTAACATAATTATTTTTCTATTTAACCGGCCTGCACATACGAACGTACGTGATACGCGCGTTTTGACTGAGCCATTCTGCGCTAACCCGTATCACGTACGCGCGGGAGAAAAAAATATATACCTAAAATATTTTAACCGTACGGGATACGCATACAGTCCAAATGAAATGAGGGAACGAAAAAGTAGATCAGTCCGTTCACGGCAGGCGACGAGTAAGGTCGTTTTGTTGAAGTTTCATAAATCTCAGTGACTAGTATAGCACATCAGGGGTGCGTAGATAGCGGTTGCGATTACCAATATATTTTTGTTATTATAGCTAATATTTCTGTGAATCAAAACTTTTATATTTTTTTGGGATTTGGAACTTTATATGTGAATACGAACTTTTATATATTTTTATTTTTGTGTGAATATTACTGCATACATATTGAGATAGATTTAGTGATTCTGAACTTGAATAAATTTTAGTGTTTATTTCTGTGGCTAAAAACTTTTGGATTTTTATTTTTGTGACTTGTAACTTTATATGTGAATACAAACATTTATATTTTTATTTTTGTGTGAATATTACTGCATACATATTGAGGTAGATTTAGTGATTTTAGTGATTCTGAACTTGAATAATTTTTTGTGTTTATTTCTGTGGCTAAAAAAACTTTTAGATTTTTATTTTTGTAATTTGGAACTTTATTACCTAAAATATGTCTGGTGAAAGCGAATATGAGGGTGTGTCTAGTGGAACCGAATACGAAGACATAAGCTCTTCTGGAAGTGATACTTCAATATGCGATGATTTTTCATCATCACAAGAGGAAGATGAAAACGAAGCAGGTACAAGTTCTGCGGAATGGATTGATATAGATTCAACCAATGATAGAGTTCAGCCTTCATTTGAATTTGTAGAACGTTCTGGCGTTTCAGAGATTGTGAATAGCTTCGAAAAAGAATTTGAATTTTTCAACTTTTTCTTCGACGAAGATTTATTGAAAATCATTGTGGAGCAAACAAATTTGTTTGCTGAACAATTTATCAGGGCAAATGCCCACTCCTCGACAAGTCTCATCAGTTTTTGGAAACCTACTTCCGAAAACGAAATGAGAGTTTTCTTCGCAATTGTTTTAGTACAAAGCATCGTAAAGAAGCCAGAAGAAAAAATGTATTGGACTAAAAACCCTATATTTGAGACACCTTTTTTTGCCCGCACGATGTCATATCGAAGATTTTTGCTCCTGAAAAAATTCCTGCATTTTAGTAATAATGAAGAATATGATGAGTCATCACACCCAAATCCCAAACTGAATAAAATCTGGCCAGTATTTGACTATTTACAAAAAAAATTCCAGGAAGGATACGTTCCAGAAAGGAATGTAACGGTTGATGAAAGCCTAATGTTGTACAAAGGACGCTTAGGATGGATTCAGTACATGCCCCTCAAAAGATCCAGATTTGGGATAAAAACATATATGTTATGCGAATCGTCATCGGGCTACATATATTCGACCATTATATATACTGGGAAAAATACGTTGTTTGGCCAGGAATTTAGAAATTTACCGGTTTCCTCCCAAGTAGTGATGAGTTTGATGAAACCATTACTAAATAAGGGTCATTGTCTAACGACAGATAATTTTTATACGTCACCGGAGCTGGCAGAGCTGCTTATGTCAAATAAAACTGACACATATGGGACACTGAGATTTAGACGCAAAGGTGTCCCAAGGAACATATCGTTTCCGAAGAAAGTAAGCCGAGGGTACACTAAGGCTTACAGAAAAGGAAAGGTGATGGTCATGAGGTGGAGGGACAAAAAAGACGTATTTTTCTTGTCTACAATTCATAGCTGTACGATGATGGAATTAGATTCAGGGAAGCGGCGTCCAACAGTAGCAAATGACTACAATTTTTCCATGGGGGGTGTTGATCGTGTTGACCAACACCTAGCCATCAGACCAATCCCGAGGAAGCAGGGGAAAAAATTTTACAAAAAAATGTTCTTCCATCTACTGGAACAAGCCTTGTGGAACGCTTTTGTGTTGTACAAAAAAAAGGGTGGAAAAGGAAATAACTCCAAATTCAGGGAGAATGTAGTCGGTCAATATTTTGAGGAATACCATTCCCCTGAATTTGCATCAAAAGGGGGGAGACCTTCAAAAACTCCAAATCCCTTGCGTCTTACTGAAAGACATTTTATGGAAGTAATTCCACCAACAACAAGTAAAACAAACGCGACAAAACGTTGCGCCGTTTGTTGTTCAAAAACGGACGAACGCGGAAAAAAGGTGAGGAGAGAAACCCGTTATCATTGTCCCGATTGTAATGTGGGTCTGTGTATTCCATGTTTCAAAATTTATCATACCGTAAAATATTTCTGATAAAATATTCATGTAACCTATAATAATAATAAATAATGTATGCAAAAAAATATACTGTATATTATTTAAAATGGTTTACAACCCCTGGAATTACGAAAGCTCATAAATCTATTCTAAGTGCACATATGTCATAAAATTTTGTCAGGAATGTATACAACAAGCATTGTTTTCATGATTCTGTAGAAAAAAAAAGGTGATTTTTTTTTTACTGTTTCTCGGAAATTTACCTGCAGGTAGGGCGGTTAAATTGGTTTTGTCATAACATTTTCATATTTCAGAATCGCATAGGATCCATTATAAAAACAGCAAATATATGATATTAATCAAATTTGGCAACTTCCTATACTCGTATTTATTAGTGATCGGATCGGACCGGATCGCTAATGGAAAAGCTTATGTGTTACGAGTATATTTGATTCTTAATTTTCATTTTATTCGGTTAAAACTACTAGGCGTATCCAGAAAGTAAGTATACTGAGGCTCTCACGACTGGATGGATTTTATTTTCGACATGTTGGCTACACTTACGTGTAGCCTGAACCTTCCCCTCCGCAACGAGACCGGTTCGAGGTCAGTACGTTGAGAAGTGTCGACGCGACAACACGTTTCGTGAAAAATGTCAATCCAATCTCCCGCCAAGTGCAAAATAAATAATGCCGGGCAAGAGTTTTTGAGGCGCTGCAAACTCCATGGAGATGAATTTCTCCGCTCCATCGTTACTGGAGATGAAACTTGGGTTGCACACTACACGCCTGAAACCAAAAGGCAGTCTCAACAGTGGCGTCACACCTCTTCACCCTCCGCCAAAAAGTTCAAAACCACAATTTCAGCCAAGAAAATCATGGCATCCGTGTTTTGGGACTGTCAAGGCATAATTTTAATTGAATATATGCCTCAAGGGGAGACCATCAACTCTGCAAGATACTGTGAGACCCTAAAAAAATTGCGGAGGGCGATTCAGAACAAGAGGAGAGGCATGCTGACAAAGGGAGTCTGCCTGCTGCACGACAATGCCAGACCACACACGGCCAACGACACGAAGGAACTGCTCGCCTCGTTTAAATGGGATGTCCTGAACCATCCCGCGCATTCCCCTGAGCTAGCACCTTCGGATTACTATCTCTTTACCTCCCTGAAGCTGCACATGGGTGGAAAAAGGTTTTCAACCGACGAGGAGGTAAAGGAGGATGTGGAGAAGTCGACGGAGGGGTTGGCGGGAAACTACTTCGAGGAAGGCATCAAAAAGTTGATACCCCGCTTCCCCACCTGCATTGAGAGGAATGGCGACTATGTCGAAAAATAGCTTACATATGTACTACGGTAACCACGTAATTTTTTTGTTTAAATAAAAAAAATTGTAACCTACAAAAATTCAGTACACTTACTTTCTGGATATGCCTCGTAATAACTTTTTTGGAGAATTATAATTTTTTTAATGCTACGGAGTAAATACAATTTTATAAAAAAATGGAAGGTATAACCTTCAACTAAAGTTAAATTGATGTTTGATGTTAACAGCATAAACAAACCAATTTGTTTTGAAAAAAATGTAGGAAATATTAAAATGAAAGTAAATATAAAATATGACTGAAGTGAAACAATATAAAAAGTAGCATTTGTCTGTTTGAAAAACAAATCTTATTGTCTATGAGTATTTAAATCTTTCTCAAAAGATTTCCCTTAAAATGATGACAAGAATTCATAAGCTTGGCAATACTTATATGATATTGTCAATGGACATGCAGGTAGATCGGGCAGGTGGAGGGCACATTCCCCGGCGCCCTGGAGCGGGAGAGAGAGACTACTGCCGCAGGCACTTGGCTCCACCGGCAGACGCTCATCTAGACTGCAGAGTTACCTAAACTGGTGTCTCGTGATCTGTTTCTTCTATCCTTCCCAATCTCCACGCATTAGGATCGCCTGCTGCAATTTTAATTTAAATTATAAATAATTCTTTATCAAAAAGAGATTGTTACATTTGATGATTCTTTAACCGGTTATAATATAATACCTACTCGTATGTACGGTTTGAGTCTCACGAGCTGGGTACAGCTTAGAAACATGTTACAATGAAATTAATATAATACCTACTCGTATGTACGGTTTGAGTCTCACGAGCTGGGTACAGCTTAGAAACATGTTACAATGAAATTGATAATATAATACCTACTCGTATGTACGGTTTGAGTCTCACGAGCTGGGTACAGCTTAGAAACATGTTACAATGAAATTAATATAATACCTACTCGTATGTACGGTTTGAGTCTCACGAGCTGGGTACAGCTTAGAAACATGTTACAATGAAATTGATAATATAATACCTACTCGTATGTACGGTTTGAGTCTCACGAGCTGGGTACAGCTTAGAAACATGTTACAATGAAATTAATATAATACCTACTCGTATGTACGGTTTGAGTCTCACGAGCTGGGTACAGCTTAGAAACATGTTACAATGAAATTGATAATATAATACCTACTCGTATGTACGGTTTGAGTCTCACGAGCTGGGTACAGCTTAGAAACATGTTACAATGAAATTGATAAAATATCACAGAACTAGTTTTCATCCATTTTCAACACATACGAGTACGCATTCTTTATAGAAAACATTTATATTATATATAATATATGAAGAAAATATTAGGTTGATGGAACATAAAACGTTTTGCTGTACCATTGGTTATATACAATAGTAAAGAGGCAGTAAAACAGAAAGAAATCAAGGAAAAACTGACTAGCTAAAGATTCACACAGACTACATACAGTACAGAACAATTTGTAATGGGAGAAATATTAATATTTGAACGAAACACAAAGACATTTAAGAGCTTTGCAAGCATTCCACATTTCTACAGAGAAATCCACGAGACAAAGTCTATATTGGCCTTCATTCAATAGAGCGATGGAGGCCTCTTTATGGGAAGTAATAGGAGGAGGAGATAACATATCTTGAATAGCTTCTCAATGCTACTGAAATGAACCGTCAGGAGTCAAACCTCGTCACGGCGGACCCTCTTATAGGAAACTTTATTTGGATGGAGTACACTGGACTTCCATGCGGAACATCGCCGGTTCCAGCTCCGCGCTACACTACGAGTACTCTCCTCCAAGTATTCAGGGGTATAAGGATACCTATGACATGCCGGTGTCCTCCAATCATCTCACTTCAGTGTGCCACCTGATGCTTAAAAGCCTGTGTATACAAATTGAAGACACCTATGTTAAAACTGGACTATGGCAGGAAGACTTTCTTTCAACCCTCCTATTTAACATACTTGTAGCATAACATGTCGCACAGTACATCACTAAACCTAAAGACACAACACAGGATATTTGTATGTGTATAATACCTTGCCATAACTAATGATAATCATCAAGTTATGTAAAATACCAAAACAAAGTACTTATCTATTTTATATTTCGTAGATTTGAAAAAGTATTGTTTTATCGCTATAAACAATTCAGAATTTGAAATAGCAATATCTTTAGTAAAAACTTGGAATACTCGGAGAACATCGTTATTTAGTTTGTTAAAGTAACAGATGTCGCCTGGCCTTGCAATGACAGACTACCTCTACTATATGTTATTAACTAAATACTCGTATTATGTTACCTCTGCACAAATCCTTCTTTAGCTCACAGTTTTCCTTCAAAATGTGATCGGAATAGTTCATGTCCTGTTCTAATTTTTCTTACCCTTACATATAGATTCAACTCAGCCTTGTGAATATATTATTTTTTTTGCTTTAGATTCTTATTCAATTTCAATTTTTCTTCAGTAACATCCAGCACATTTAAGAGCTTACCTCTTTTATGGGCCCTACCTCACAAACCTGTTTAAGACGCTTTAAATTAGATTCAGTTTGAGAAGAGGCCCTCTAGGAAGTCTGGTTGAATAAGTGCAAACATTATTCCACCAGACTTCCTAAAGAACCTCTTCTCAAATTGAATCTGGCCAATTCTTATATTTTAAGATCAATTTAAAATTAATTTATCTCCATTTCTTTTTTTGTAGATAGTAATTAAACATTTTTTATTCCAGTTGTTCTACTCTAACTTCCATTTCCAATAGAAGTCAGTTTTTAAAGAATAGTTTTAATAATTTGAAAAAAATAACCTAACTACCCTTGCAATTTATAAAAATGTAGTTCATGTTTTCAAGTGGCAATTCTAAAATGCCGTATTACAGACATTGACAGACAGTGTGTCATGTGTCATGCGCAGATGTGTTTTGCTCAACAGCAATTGTCGTTTGTCTCCACTTCACTCGTGCTTGTATAAATTAGATAACATTTTCGTTGTAACGACCTTGCAGGTTTATGAGCCAATTTTTTCATTCATCCATAAATATGTAGAAAGGTATGTTTGTAAAATAGTTACACTGCCACTTTTTGATTTCTCGGTCAATATCGGAAATGGAAACCGTAACGCCCGGGTGGGAGACAAGTTCTCTAACACTAAGCTAATGTGGCCTACTTATTGTTTTTTCAATATTATTGATTAAAATGCTCGAGTGATTTCAAATGAATTGAAACTGGTTACATGCAAAAATAATTGTGGATAGTTAAGAGCTTATTCTCTATAAGCTTCGAACCAAAAAGAAGTATATATCAATTGTAAGTTACGTGTAACATATATACTTGTGTGTTTATGTAATATCCACCCGCGTAACCTTCGGCTAGCTGATGGTAAGTAAGTTATGCGTAACATATATACTTGTGTGTTTATGTAATATCCGCCCGCGTAACCTTTGGCTAGCTGATGGTAAGTAAGTTACGTGTAACATATACACTTGTGTGTTTATGTAATATCCGCCCGCGTAACCTTTGGCTAGCTGATGGTAAGTAATATAATACAAGAAGTACTCGAGTATTTTGGTACTTTTCACTAAGCTGCTTGATTAGCGTGACACTTGTATAGTATGGTACTATTTTGGTACTTTTCACTAAGCTGCTTGATTAGCGTGACACTTGTATAGTATGGTACTATTTTGGTACTTTTCACTAAGCTGCTTGATTAGCGTGACACTTGTATAGTATGGTACTATTTTGTAATAAAATATCACTAAATATGTCACATGTGTAAGTGAAGTGTTCCAATGGAGTGATGCATGTATGAGTGATGTGCGCTTAAAACGGGAATGTAAATGAAATAGTCTACTTATCTATCACCTGACTAGTGTCACCGGTTAGGTCAGGTTATGTCGCCTCTGATGTTTAGGCACAGAAATTTAGATTTAGATTAATAGTACGAGTACATAATAATATTAGACTTAATATGATAAAGCTGATTTGGCCGGTTATGTTAGGTAAAACTTGCTTTCTCCATCGAACAGCAGTTATGCCACAGCTGATTTTCTAAAGTTGTAACATATTTACACAGGCCATTCGCTAATAGTTCTGATAATTTTTCTAAGAAGAGTAGATTATCTGCTTACTAATTTTACTTAACCTTATTAAGATTGTTAACTTAATAAGACCGAACATATTTTCTATTCACAATTTTAATGTTACAAATAAACCCCTCCAAAATGAAATGATCGCTCTGCAAGCGAGCGATCATGATTCATAGCATAGGAGCAGTGCAGTATCAAAAAGACGAGGAATACATAACAGATAACATAATAACTATATGGGTACAATAGTGGAATGGGTGAATCTAGTGCACATCATTATACTGTAACTAAATGGGATGATATGGAATGGGTGGAGAGGTGTATGTGTTCGATTTATCAAAGAATAAGATGAACAATCACACTGCACACTGCTGCTGGTCACCTTACTACGAGAGAGAATGATCACGGAATACTCCATAACTGAGAATAAGATGGACAATCACACTGCTGCTGTTCACCTTACTACGACAGAGAATGATCACGGAATACTCCATAACTGAGAATAAGATGGACAATCACACTGCTGCTGGTCACCTTACTACGAGAGAATGATCACGGAATACTCCATAACTGAGAATAAGATGGACAATCACACTGCTGCTGGTCACCTTACTACGAGAGAGAATGATCACGGAATACTCCATAACTGAGAATAAGATGGACAATCACACTGCTGCTGGTCACTTTACTACGAGAGAGAATGATCACGGAATACTCCATAACTGAATGCTATTTCATAAAAAAATACAAAATTGCGACTACACACCCTAAACTAATAAGATTGGCGACATCAGAATGCTATCTATATAAAAATTATAAAACTGCGCCTGAAGAGGCACTTGTGGTAAATTATGTACTTTTCAAAATCATTGACAAATGAACTGAACTGATAACTGAAACATGATATACTATTAAGTGCAATGGCAGTTAAGGAGAAATGGATGGAGCACATGGTAAAGCATCTTAGCAGACTGCCAGTGCAGAGTGCAGAGTGCAGGATGCATAGATATCACGTTCATGTTTCCTTTTTAAAGTTGACACTTCTCATCGTTCATTTCTCAACTCGGTCAAATTTATATTCCTCGAAGGAAGAAGACTTTTTTAATCAGCACAAGACAATAACAATAAAAACATCAAATCTAAATGTAAGAAAAATATATTAAAACCCCTTTTATGTCTCCAATTAACAAGTTTAACGTAGAAGACAAGCATAGGCTAGGATTGTTAAAAGATTTAGCATGACCATCAGCAGTGCAGTGCAGTGCAGTGCGATCGGTAGAGGTGATGAGGATTGATGGAAATAGAAAAGGCGTGATTTAGAAAAGTTCTCTCTTACCGCAGTAATAATACTTTGTAATCCGGGGCAGGGCTACGTGGGGAACAGACAAAGGGAACGCATCATGAGCCACATTACAGAGGGGACACTCCACACATGGACATGTTCACATTATATAAATTGCTACATTGAGGAAATTTTACACTAAATACTATTAAACTGGTTATATATATATATGATAGACTACCTTCTCAATATAAGTAATCTATATAATATATTCTATTCATAAATAAAAATATCAATAATATTAAGAAGATAAACCTCAAATGTAGTTTGAAAGAATTAAAAATCACTTGCCATTCTAAGTAGTAAAATACTTATTTTTGTAAATTGTGCCAAATTCATTTATCAAAAAATATCAAGTGCTTCTTTTTCTACGAGTACATCTGAGGTATTTTCGTCGGTATTAAACAAAAATACGAACAGTTCAAATATATTAAGCACTTTGTTAAGATTTGAATCAGTATTGCAATGGCCTGATATTAATATTACTTATACACCTATGTTACATATTCTACGGGTAATATGCTTCCTCTAATTTAACATTCTAAAATTAACAACTCTTATTTTTAACAAATTCTATCACTCTAAAGCGCTTAAATAATATCCATCACATAAATAAATATGTAATTTAAAGATTAAGCATGTTTGGAAATGCAAAAGACACAGTACAATAGAAATAAATGGTAACTTTGAATGTTTCAATTCAATACTAAAACATTAACATCACCATCTATAATACGAGTACAATACAATAAATGGTAAGTTTAAATGTAACAGTGTATGAAGAAATTTTAGTAATAAATGGCAAAGTCCTCCCTTTGTCAGGAGATAATGATGAATTTTGCAGTCTGACTATATGAATGTTAAGAACATAAACGAGCTTACCTTGCACTGCACACGGGCGGGGCAGACGGATGGAACAAGCAAACAGAAAACATAAAACACCCATTCCACATGTACACACATGTCATGGCATGACCCATTACATTGCAAGGAACAAAAATATCAATAGTTTTAAAAAAGTACTACATATTAAGTAATAATACCACTTTTGAATTAATGTTAAATAAAATCAATCAATGACCTCTATGTACTCGTATGTATGTGTTGGAGTATATATTGTCTATGAACACTTGAGACAAACAGCACTAGCACTCGGCGGCTTAAGAAGCACATTGTTATTTATTTTTAACAAACACTGTTTATTCCACTTTTTTGTGACGGTATAACCCTACCGGTTTCAAGGCTTTCACCTCATCTTCAGGGGAGCGCAAACAAGACTAAATGCTGTTCGAACTGGTACCGATATAGACACTTCAACGGTTGGAGGCGGGGGGGGGGGGGGGGTAGATTTTGGGGAAATAACTGTTCAACAGATGCTCCGATCGGTATACTGACTTAGAAATTTCTAGGGCCTCTAATCTGTCCAATTTATTTCCGTTGCCGCTAATATGTAAGAATTTGGCATCATCGATAGATATACCGATCGGAGCATCTGTTGAACAGTTATTTCCCCAAAATCTCCCCGCTCTTGGCCGAAATTACCCCCCCCCCGCCTCCAACCGTTGAAGTGTCTATATCGGTACCAGTTCGAACAGCATTTAGTCTTGTTTGCGCTCCCCTGAAGATGAGGTGAAAGCCTTGAAACCGGTAGGGTTATACCGTCACAAAAAAGTGGAATAAACAGTGTTTGTTAAAAATAAATTACAATGTCTTTAAACCTCCACAACGTTAATGCCTTAACTATAAACAACATCTTAAGAAGCACACTACTTTAGATCGATTGAAAAGCTATAATAACTGCGCTGCTTTTCCATATACGAGTATACTAGTATAGTATGTTAGCTTTAGCCGGACTGGAAATGAATGCTCACTTTTTTCTACAACTCTGTATAAACTGAAATTTCTACAACTCTGTATAAACTATCCGGTCACTAAACAATCGACCACATTTATCGCTAAGGAATTTTCTATAACTTGTTCGAGGTTCGTTAGAAAATAAACTAGGACAGAGCTCTTTCCAGCCTGACAGGATAACTCTCAGTCACTTAGTTTACTATTTGTAGTTTGCAAGTTCTTCACATTTCCTCATTCCCAATTTCTACCTTCAACACTTCTATCTTATTCTCATCTCTATTCTCATTCTACCTTCAACACTTCTATCTTATTCTTAATGCAATTTTGGACACTTTAAAGCGAGCCACCTACAAGATTTAAAAAGTAAGATACAATTTACGAGTATATAGTGCCATTTCGTAGGCCGACTCACCTCAAGCGGCAGAGCTTCAATTAAATTAAAACTCTCAATTGGGAATCGAACCCGAGATTCGAGCTAATAAAATAATCTTATAGATTACGTTACTTTATGAAAAATTCAATATTTACCAAACAATAAATCTAGTGATTCTCTGTAAGTGAAAGGACAGGAAAGTATCGGCTTTGGCCTTTATTTAGGAATTTTCTTCAATTTCTGTAAGAAAACCATAGAAAACTTGTCAGGGGACAAGGAATACAAATACAAAGGAAGTCTTCCTTCCTGTAAGATCTTCTGATATGTGATAGAGACATATTAGGCATTTTGTTAGGTGTAGTGTTCATCAATCAGGATAGACATATTAGGCATTTTGTTAGGTGTAGTGTTCATCAATCAGGATAGACATATTAGGCATTTTGTTAGGTGTAGTGTTCATCAATCAGGATAGACATATTAGGCATTTTGTTAGGTGTAGTGTTCATCAATCAGGATAGACATATTAGGCATTTTGTTAGGTGTAGTGTTCATCAATCAGGATAGACATATTAGGCATTTTGTTAGGTGTAGTGTTCATCAATCAGGATAGACATATTAGGCATTTTGTTAGGTGTAGTGTTCATCAATCAGGATAGACATATTAGGCATTTTTTTAGGTGTAGTGTTCATCAATCAGGATAGAAATATTAGGCATTTTGTTAGGTGTAGTGTTCATCAATCAGGATAGACATATTAGGCATTTTGTTAGGTGTAGTGTTCATCAATCAGGATAGACATATTAGGCATTTTTTTAGGTGTAGTGTTCATCAATCAGGATAGACATATTAGGCATTTTTTTAGGTGTAGTGTTCATCAATCAGGATAGACATATTAGGCATTCTGTTAGGTGTAATGTTCATCAATCAGGATAGACATATTAGGCATTTTGTTAGGTGTAGTGTCCATCAATCAGGATAAGCAAAAACTTTTCTAATCTGATGTATTTTTATAATTCTCAATAGTTTGATATTTTTGGATCTTCCAAAGTAATATTTAAAAAAAATCTACTTTCTCCAGTAAAATTGACCGTTGTGGAGTAACGAGATCTTCCATCTAAGGTTTTGTATAGAGGTCATCGATGTATCATAGAATTTAGATGAGTCCGATAATATTGATGAATTATTATCTTTTTGTGATTATGATATACTCGTACAATTGATAAGAAATAGTTTATCAAAGATTGGACAATTCCCAGTCCCTGCAGCGCTCTACATACAGAGACCACTACGAGGACTCCACTACTTGATTCATTCTATTTTGTTTGGTACACACTCCCATTGGGACGGGATGGGATGGGATGCTACGTCACATTTTAATATCAGTTGGAAAGCAATTATTTATTATTCATGCAGAATATGCAAAGCAAACCAGTTAAATATCTTCTTTATATTAATATTAATAATTGCAATCCTTCTATTAATATTAATAATTGATAGAGCTTCAATACAATCCTTCTATTAATAAGATGTATTCACTCTTTAAGCTTCAAGATACTGATAGAGCTTCAATACAATCCTTCTATTAATAAGATGTATTCACTCTTTAAGCTTCAAGATACTGATAGAGCTTCAATACAATCCTTCTATTAATAAGATGTATTCACTCTTTAAGCTTCAAGATACTGATAGAGCTTCAATACAATCCTTCTATTAATAAGATGTATTCACTCTTTAAGCTTCAAGATACTGATAGAGCTTCAATACAATCCTTCTATTAATAAGATGTATTCACTCTTTAAGCTTCAAGATACTGATAGAGCTTCAATACAATCCTTCTATTAATAAGATGTATTCACTCTTTAAGCTTCAAGATACTGATAGAGCTTCAATACAATGATTCTATTAATAAGATGTATTCACTCTTTAAGCTTCAAGATACTGATAGAGCTTCAATACAATCATTCTATTAATAAGATGTATTCACTCTTTAAGCTTCAAGATACTGATAGAGCTTCAATACAATCCTTCTATTAATAAGATGTATTCACTCTTTAAGCTTCAAGATACTGATAGAGCTTCAATACAATCCTTCTATTAATAAGATGTATTCACTCTTTAAGCTTCAAGATACTGATCGAGCTTCAATACAATCCTTCTATTAATAAGATGTATTCACTTTTTAAGCTTCAAGATACTGATAGAGCTTCAATACAATCATTCTATTAATAAGATGTATTCACTCTTTAAGCTTCAAGATACTGATCGAGCTTCAATACAATCATTCTATTAATAAGACGTATTCACTCTTTAAGCTTCAAGATACTGATCGAGCTTCAATACAATCCTTCTATTAATAAGATGTATTCACTCTTTAAGCTTCAAGATACTGATAGGGCTTCAATACAATCCTTCTATTAATAAGATGTATTCACTCTTTAAGCTTCAAGATACTGATAGAGCTTCAATACAATCCTTCTATTAATAAGATGTATTCACTCTTTAAGCTTCAAGATACTGATAGGGCTTCAATAAATAAAATACATCATATTATAATATATAACATTTGTCCGCTGTGCCGTGTCTTATGTTATGTACTCGTAAGAGTTGCTGTCATTTTGAAATTCAAAAATGATTTTTTATTTGAACTAGTGAAATTTTGAATAGAGATACAGTTTTTGTAACGGGGGACTGGGTTGGGTGAAATCATTATATGACATCTTTGTGTTATGTGACATATTTATATCCACCCCACCCCACCCAGGAACACCTGATGTAACTGTAGGGTGATGACGAGTGAGAGTAGTTGTGAGTAGAAGTAGTGATTTTTTTAAATTACATTTGAATCATATTTTTTCCTTTGAATGCACTCCATTTGGTATTTTCGGAATGTATGACATGTTCTAGTGTTTAACCCTTCAGGCTCGTATGCCTTAAACATATTTCCAGTCCCAGGGATGTTCAATTTTTTTCAAGATAGAGGTAAAATTGATATTAATATTTTATATAAGGTTTTATAGCATAATTTAATTCAATTAACACTTTTAGAACCACTGGAATGCTTTTTTTGCAATCAGTTTAGATCATGGGTTGGCAACGTTTTGTTGTAACAGGGCCAAATATTTTACGTGGGGATAAGTGCGGGCCGCACTTGGGCCATATGTATACCTACAATATTTGTGTACAAATTGCATACAGTATACCTACAATATTTGTGTACAAATATTTTAATTTTGAAAATAAAACGCTAATTATATATTTTTACGACATTTATTGTAGTTAATAAAATAAATGAGATTTTTGTGGCTGCATTTGACTTGCAAGTATTTTTATATTAGTTTGCATTTCTTCAAATAAAAGCGAACAGCGATTTCTTCGAATAAAATAAAAGTATTTACAACTAAAGCTTGACTCTATTTTTTTATAGTAATTGAGTTATTTGAACGAAATCGTTAAACTATCGCTCTTATAAATAGATGATAAAACAGAGCGCTGTTTTCGTCCATCCTCGTGTGGGATTCTTGGTGCGCGTGCGGTGCACACGTCATACATCCCCGCGGGGAGAGTTTTGATGCGCGTGCGGTGCACGTCACACGTGCCTGAAAGATTCAAGTTTTGAATGGTCCGGCTCCGGGTGTTAGTTGTTTGGTTAAGGTGGATCAGGCAAACTGGCGGGGCGGGGTCGGGCTTCCTCAATTGGCCTTTTGACTGGCTGGTTTTATGGCATAAAAGACTTCCTCTGGAGGTTTCTTGTAGGCAGGCTGATGGTTTTAAGGGATTCAAGAGGGGTTTTAAGTTCACATTTGAGAGATGTTATATTGAAACGTATGTACCCTCGGAGTAAGAAGATCAAAAACCATTTGCACATATTGACAAAGGGATTTCATTAAGAATGTTTCAACCACAAAATGACAAAAATCACTGAATTCACTGGGATTTTGAAATATTAGAAAATAAATATTATTTTAAAACATTATATAATTTTATCACTCATTTGGAATTTCAAACTATCCTCCCATTTTTATTAAAAACCAAATGAGTTAGAAAAATTACGAGGCTAAAAGAGTTATAAAAATATGAGGATTTGAGTTATTTTACATGGTCCTTCAAATTTTTTAATAAATCATTAAAATTGTATCTGATTAAAGCAATATCTCATACATCCAATCATCAAATTATACAATTTATCTGATTAAAGCAATATCTCATACATCCAATCATCAGATTATACAATTTATCTGATTAAAGCAATATCTCATACATCCAATCATCAGATTATACAATTTATCTGATTAAAGCAATATCTCATACATCCAATCATCAGATTATACAATTTATCTGATTAAAGCAATATCTCATACATCCAATCATCAGATTATACAATTTATCTGATTAAAGCAATATCTCATACATCCAATCATCAGATTATACAATTTATCTGATTAAAGCAATATCTCATACATCCAATCATCAGATTATACAATTTATCTAAAATTTTAGAAGAAATAGTGACAATACTTTAAATGATGGTAAAAAAAGATACCTACATCTTGGTATTTAGAAACCACTTCAAGATCAAATTTTTTTAGGGTAATAAAAAAGGTATTTTATAGGATTGAGAAATACCTAAAACCCTGCCGCTGAACAATGTTAATGATCTACTCGTATATCAGATTTTGTTAAGCTGACAGGAGACACAAAATGTATTTATTTTATAACATTATTCAAAATATGCAATTTAAGACACAAACATTACTTTAATAACATACTAATATAATATTTACATAGTCATAACATTTGCACGGGGAGGGGAATGTGGGAATGTCGTAATACGTATGGGGAATATCAATAACAATTGGAAGAAGGGAAATCGGCAACTTGCTGATGACACCGCTGTTGTAGCATCCGGTGAAAAGAAACTTTCAGAAATATATCGCAGTATATGGTTTAATAGGAAAATCAAATGTTCTGATTATTTCAGTTCATCAATTGAAGCAAAAGAAAACTCATATTATTCACTGCCCATTAAACAGCAATAAGAAATAATGAGCTGATAAATACTTGGGACATGCGCATGAGCTTGTTTACCTGGGCTTCTTCATTACTAACAGGGATTCCTGCCGTGAGGGGATAATATGCGTACAATCCAGATAACTAAGGGAGTGAGTGACAAGTGTCGAGGAATCCTAAGTAAAATCAAGATTCCATCGGGTCAAACCCTTATTTTCTCAATTTTTCTTTATAATGCAGATACCTGGATACTCTCTTGAGTATGACGGACTAAACAAAATAAAGATAGTTTTGAGATGTAGTGTCGAAGGCAACACTTGCACATTCCATGGATCGATCCTTCATCGAGAGGCTCGGGGCTGAGACACATATCTCTGTGCAGAGAGATCTTACAATGCTTTGGACACGTAGCGCAGAGGGAGGATGAAAACCTTGAGTGGTCAATTATAGCAGGAAATGTAAACGGCAAGGAGCGATGCCTGAGGACCCTTTAGATGAAGTGTGGAGTGCTGATTTCATCGCAAGTAAAATAAGCTATCTCTTGCCCAACATAGCTTAGAAGCGTTAATACATCAATCAACAACTCCCAGGACTAACCAACAGATGGCACCTTTAATAACAAATCCATACCATCTTCAGTTAGTACCAACCTTTAGAAGTTACATGTCAAACTTTCATGACATTCCGACATTGTATCATCGAGTTATAGTGGTTTTAGTGACGCAACTTATGCTATTTTCAAAACAATGGAAAAAACTGAATTTCGTGTGTTGATAAAATATTGCTTTTTAATGGGAAAAAATACCGTTCAAACTCAGCGATGGCTTGAAAAGTGTTATCCGGGCTCTGCTCCGTCGAAAACAACCATTTTTCGGTGGTATGCTGATTTCAAACGTGTACAGACACAAATGATGCTGAACGCTCTGGTCGTCCAAATGAGGCTGTTACACCAGAAAACATAAAAGAACCCCTCAAAATTGTGTGATGGAAAATCGCAAAGTAAAGTTGCGTGAGATAGCTGACATCCTGAAGATATCATTTGGTAGTGTTTACACTATTTTGCATGAACATTTGGTCATGAAACAGCTTTTTTCGAAATGGGTGCCGCGTTTGCTCACAATGGAATAGAAACAACAACGCATCGATGATTCAGAGCGCTGTTTGGCACTGTTTATGCGAAATAAACAGAAGTTTTTGCGTCGATATGTGACAATGGATGAAACTTGGATCCACTACTATACTCCGGAATCAAATCGGCAGTCAGCTGAGTGGAGAGCAGCCGGTGAAAGTCGTCCGAAGCTACCAAAAACTCAACAGTCGGCCGGGAAGGTTATGGCCTCCGTATTTTGGGGTGCGCATGGTATAATATTCAAAGCAACCAAAAACTCAACAGTCGGCCGGGAAGGTTATGGCCTTCGTATTTTGGGGTGCGCATGGTATAATATTCATCGATCACCTTGAAAAGGGAAAAACCATCAATATCGAATATTACATAGCGTTATTGGAGCATTTGAAGTCACAAATTGCAAAAAAACGGCCCAATATGAAGAAGAAAAAAGTTCTCTTTCATTAGGACAATGCACCGTGTCACAAGTCGATGGTAACGATGGCCAAATTGCATGAGTTGAACTTCGAATTGCTTCCGCACCCACCGTATTCACCAGATTTGGCCCCCAGCGACTATTGGCTGTTCGCAGACCTCAAAAAGATGCTCCAAGGAAAGAGATTTGGGTCCAATGAAGAAAAGATTGCCGAAACTAACGCCTATTTTGAAACCAAAGATAAATCGTTCTACACGTCTGGCATAGAAAAGTTAGGAAAGCGTTGAAATTTATGTATCGCTCTTGAAGGAGACTATGTTGATAAATAAAGAAGAATTATGGCTAACAAATGTTGTTTTAGTAGTTAGTCCCGGAACTTATTGATCGATGATAGGAGCCCACTCCATTGATGCATTTCCACGTCAATGTTTCACTCCCATACATTAAATTTGATACTAAATGTCACATTGGGCAAGAAGTCACTTGTGCTGGATGACTGATGACTCAGCTCAGAATGGAGAGAACGACCAACAGTTATAAAATAAATACATTTTTGTTTATCCTGCTACGTTAAAGAAATGTATTTTAGATGGATGTTCTGTTGTAAGCTCCAATTTAAGAAAAAGAGCAAAAGTTTTGTTTATCCTGCTACGTTAAAGAAATGTATTTTAGATGGATGTTCTGTTGTAAGCTCCAATTTAAGAAAAAGAGCAAAAGTTTTGTTTATCCTGCTACGTTAAAGAAATGTATTTTAGATGGATGTTCTGTTGTAAGCTCCAATTTAAGAAAAAGAGCAAAAGTTTTGTTTATCCTGCTACGTTAAAGAAATGTATTTTAGATGGATGTTCTGTTGTAAGCTCCAATTTAAGAAAAAGAGCAAAAGTTTGTTTATCCTGCTACGTTAAAGAAATGTATTTTAGATGGATGTTCTGTTGTAAGCTCCAATTTAAGAAAAAGAGCAAAAGTTTTGTTTATCCTGCTACGTTAAAGACATGTATTTTAGATGGATGTTCTGTTGTAAGCTCCAATTTAAGAAAAAGAGCAAAAGTTTTGTTTATCCTGCTACGTTAAAGACATGTATTTTAGATGGATGTTCTGTTGTAAGCTCCAATTTAAGAAAAAGAGCAAAAGTTTTGTTTATCCTGCTACGTTAAAGAAATGTATTTTAGATGGATGTTCTGTTGTAAGCTCCAATTTAAGAAAAAGAGCAAAAGTTTTGTTTATCCTGCTACGTTAAAGACATGTATTTTAGATGGATGTTCTGTTGTAAGCTCCAATTTAAGAAAAAGAGCAAAAGTTTTGTTTATCCTGCTACGTTAAAGAAATGAATTTTAGATTGATGTTCTGTTGTAAGCTCCAATGTAAGAAAAAGAGCAAAAGCATCTTTTTTAAAAGCATATTAAAAGTTTGTAACATGCATGGCTCAAGTTAAAATATTGTTTTTTTTATTTCAGCACATAAAATAAAAAAAAAAAGAAATACAAGTTTGTTTAGTTTATGATGTTAATTGTATAAATTCCTATGGGAATTGAATGCAATTTATATATTAGTGAAAATAATCAACAACACACACATGTTAGGGCTAAATAAAAGTAATAAAACAAGTTTTCAAATGATTTATTTAGCTTTACATTTTAAGTTTATAAAATAATTAGTAATAAATAAAGGAAAAGATATGATAAAAAAAAGAAATACACTGTAAAATGATTGCACAAACATATCTACAAAATAATTCAAGTAAATAAATATATTCAAGTAGTAAAAGTTCAAAACCCACTAGTTGACTAGTATGGAAAATGTTTTGAAATAATATTAATGCTATTGTTACAAAGAAAAACATTCACAGTCGGTTCACTTAGCGGCTAAAATGCAAGTTGCGACTAAACAGGCCGACACTCGTGCATTGAAGATGGAATATGGTTAAGAATGCATAATGCAGGCAGGTGCATACAATAAAAGACAATTCTGAACACATTCTGGTTTGGTAAGCTTTACACAGGAATCAAACAGAAATAATCCATTTTGATAACACATATGTGATTTTGATGAATGAAAATGAAATAAAAAATGGAATTAATGAACTAAATTGATTTTAGTTGTTTACATTGACTTAGTATGATTCTGTATTCTGTAGTATACGGTACGGTACAACAACATGACGGGATTATTGCTATCAATCCAAGATATTATTATTACAAGGCCTTTTGTGAAAATCAGACTCTTAAACTTGTTTAATTTGGATGCTATTGGGAATGAAACAACTACGAGTAAGTTGAGTGACGAGCATGATATTCTAACTCGGCTGCAGTATTCAATATATCTACATAATTTGGATGCTATTGGGAATGAAACAACTACGAGTAAGTTGAGTGACGAGCATGATATTCTAACTCGGCTGCAGTATTCAATATATCTAAATAATTTGGATGCTATTGGGAATGAAACAACTACGAGTAAGTTGAGTGACGAGCATGATATTCTAACTCGGCTGCAGTATTCAATATATCTACATAATTTGGATGCTATTGGGAATGAAACAACTACGAGTAAGTTGAGTGACGAGCATGATATTCTAACTCGGCTGCAGTATTCAATATATCTACATAATTTGGATGCTATTGGGAATGAAACAACTACGAGTAAGTTGAGTGACGAGCATGATATTCTAACTCGGCTGCAGTATTCAATATATCTACATAATAAAAATAAAAGTGAAATCATTGGAAACATTCAAAATGAAAATTTAACAAAAGGGACAAAAACTTTACAATTGAAAAATAGATATCTTTCCTATTTTCACTAATGATTCAAATCATAACCTGAGATATATTCATCTTTTTTTAGTGGCAAGATTCAGAGCTATGTAGCATAATAGACAAGAGACAGGTGCCAATTAGGTGACACGGAGTGCCGTGCTATGTACCAGCCTGGATGGAGGCGTTTTATTGCATCCCTGTGTTCCTGATGGGACGTATAGGATTCATATTTTTGCAGTTCTCAGTCCTTCCTGTCAAATTTGAAGGCCAAGAGAAGACCCTTTTGTCTGTATACAGTCTGTTTGACAAGAGCGTGTATGGCTACATTTTTTCCCGGAAACCGTTAGTGGGTAGATTCAAATGCGAGCAGGTAGCAGGACCCTTCCCCCAAGATTCTTTGTATAGAAAAACTCAGTTGTCGTTCGGCTTTGGTTACACAAGAACATATTTCACCATGAGTGCCGCATACGCATCACGTTACGAAGCCGTGTTTCTGTGTACACATCCGAAAGGATCAAAATTATCATACGGAGCCGCTTCTAAATACATGAGAAAGTTGAAGACATTTGTAAGTAAGTGGGTGAAACCTATTCCGAAGAAAAAAACGTCGATGACCAACCAGATCGTGGCACTGCACAGAAAACGACGAAAAACGTGTTTAAGAAGAATCCTCGTCTATCATTACATAACGGACAGGCGGTTTTGCGTGAAAAAGGTATAATTGTGTCATGTGACACTATAAGAAGACGTTTACTTAACATTAGCTCATGAGTGAAATTCCGAAGCACGGTGAAGAAACCACTATTGTCCGAAAAATAACTCGCTCGGGCGAAAGAAAATTTGGACCGCAATTGGGACAACGTAATTTTTTCGGACAAGCGTCTTTTTGGGCACGATCTTCCATTAATCCTGGTGTACCTGCACCAATAGACTCATCCAGCAGACCATTAAACATGAATACCCGGTAAAAGTCCACATCTGGGGCTGTTTCTCAAAGCAGGGATTTGGCAGTTGCACATTTTCACAAATAATTTGAACGCTGCCAAAATGGTTAAAATATATCAGAGGGCTTTATTACCATCTGCCCAAAGGTTTATAAGAAAAAATTAAAATTGGCTACTGCAAGAGGACAATGACCCAAAACATCGGAGCCATCTTTGTACTGCGTGGAAACAGGAAAATGACGTTGACGTAATGGATTGGTCGTCGCAGTCACCAGATGCAAATCCCATAGAAAATGTTTGGGCACTCATGAAGTTCAAGGTCCGACGGAAAAAGATCTGGAATGTCAAGCTTCTATTTAGCAGATTCGACTTATAAGGAAGTCTTTGCCCCTAGATTTTGCTATAAAATGAGTAGAAAGTATGCCTCGGAGACGCCGGACAATTATTACTAGTGAAGGCGACTGGACTGAATAATAAAGCATCATAGTTTATATCATGTAATGCTTTATCCCAAATCGTTTTTCGGGTTTCGTCGTACACGTTCTTGTCAAACAGACTGTATATATACTATATATTCGAGGCGTATCCAGAAAGTAAGTGTACTGAGGCTCTCACGACCGGATGGATTTTATTTTCGACATGTTGGCTACGACATGTAGAAAATATTTATATATGTAAGTGTGTGTGTGTGCGTATATACGTGTACCTACATACATATGTATGTACATAATACGTACATACATACACAGTAATACTATAATGCATGACTTAAAAATATTTCCAAACAGACATCTAAAATTTGGTGTTTTACATTCTAAATGTTGATTGCATGCAAAGTCATATGGACACATTCCCAGCTGAAGGGAAATTTGATAGAAGAGAGAAAAACTGTTACATTACATTAGTTAATAAAACATCTAAATTTCAAATAATTGTTTGAAATTCCAATGAATAGGATACCTTAGACAAACATACGAGTAGATTATACAGTTTTTATTCCCTCTTATTCATACCATTCTCCCTTTGTCTGGAAAGTGTTGATATTAGACAGATAGCTTTTGCAGCACATTGAGGGAGTGGGGATACAACATTACAACTAATTTATTTGAGATAAATCTATAATTTTATAACAAAAATTATCAATTTCGAATTTAATAAAAATTTTTACTTAAAAGAAATTTGTTTCTCCACAAATTAGAATTGAATCAACCAGTTTTAAAAAATCACACGTGTTTATAGTAAAACAAATTTGTAATCACAAATATGAATTAATAAAAGTTAATGCTGTTTTTCATTTAGTGAATTTAGAATATTTTCATCCATCAATCGGAACATTTAATTTATCGATCAATCTAAACATTTAATAAGGTGCATGAAATTATTAAGACAAAACATTAAGAATAAAAAGATGAACATAGTACAGTATTCAAATATCCGTGACATGGCTCGAGATGGATATGGACCATTCCATTGATACGGGTGAGCATGCATGAAGGTGCAATTCATTCAAAATATTGCTTCACTAGATGATTTTTGTACGAATGCCATTTTTAGTTAAACAAAACCCAACTTCAAACAGCTGAATAAGGCTAAGACACCATAGAAATCGCTCACGGTGAATTTAAAGACGCTTTTAATATCTACAAGCCAAAAATTCATCATGCAAGATTTAAAATATAATAATATAGAAGGGTGAGTGGAGAAGAGACTGCGAGAGATGTGTGAGACTGGAATATGGACAGGATGAGCCACCAGAAGGATGCATTCTGATGGGTGGGGGTTGGGTGATTCTTTAGCGAGGTGATCTTCTGTACTTCTGAGTGGGCATACCGAGAGCCGTCCTGGGGTTAAGTAATGGCGCATGCTCCTCTACACACGGATACAGGGATTACCAACACAGCCACAGCCACACCACACCACGCCAGCCAGCCAACGAAAGACAAACAGATAAAGAAAAACATCGCTATATAAGGTCCGCCCAATTGGACACCATTGTACTTTACAATATAATACAATACATTACATTACATTTAGTATATCTCTTCTTCATAGATTAGACATCTGGTGGAATAAGGTTGTTTCGGTGGTATTTCAGGAGATACCCGAGTATGTTTCTAAGGATTACGGTAGTCTAAACAGATACACATACAGATACGTAGATAATATTTAATATCATCATCTTGTTTAGCTATTGCACCAATTATCCAATCTGTGTTTACCACTTAATAAGGTGATCCATAATAATCAATTTTCTGATATTCTGTCTTAAGAGCGTTTAGCTATTTAGCTATTGCACCAATTATCCAATCTGTATTTACCACTAAATAAGGTGTTCCATAATAATCAATTTTATGTTATTCTGTCTTAAGAGCGTTCAGAATGTGAATGTTTAGCTATTGCACCAATTATCCAATCTGTGTTTACCACTAAATAAGGTGATCTATAATAATAAATTTTCTGTTATTCTGTCTTAAGAGCGTTTAGAATGTGAATGAACATGACAATGAACTACAAAACGTTACCCGAGTAAATGAAACCATAGATAGATTTATTCTTGGAAAGAAGAGTACCCATCTTCAAGTAGAGAATGATTCCATTTTAAATGAACATGACAATGAACTACGAATGCTCCTTCAAAACGTTACCCGAGTAAATGAAACCATAGATAGATTTATTCTTGGAAAGAAGAGTACCCATCTTCAAGTAGAGAATGGTTCCATTTTAAATGAACATGACAATGAACTACGAATGCTCCTTCAAAACGTTACCCGAGTAAATGAAACCATAGATAGATTTATTCTTGGAAAGAAGAGTACCCATCTTCAAGTAGAGAATGATTCCATTTTAAATGAACATGACAATGAACTACGAATGCTCCTTCAAAACGTTACCCGAGTAAATGAAACCATAGATAGATTTATTCTTGGAAAGAAGAGTACCTATCTTCAAGTAGAGAATGGTTCCATTTTAAATGAACATGACAATGAACTACGAATGCTCCTTCAAAACGTTACCCGAGTAAATGAAACCATAGATAGATTTATTCTTGGAAAGAAGAGTACCCATCTTCAAGTAGAGAATGATTCCATTTTAAATGAACATGACAATGAACTACGAATGAGTAAATGAAACCATAGATAGATTTATTCTTGCTTGGAAAGAAGAGTACCGATCTTCAAGTAGAGAATGATTCCATTTTAAATGAACATGACAATGAACTACGAATGAGTAAATGAAACCATAGATAGATGTATTCTTGCTTGGAAAGAAGAGTACCGATCTTCAAGTAGAGAATGATTCCATTTTAAATGAACATTTTCAAAATGATCAATAACATAAATTTTGTTCACATTCAACATGTACAATATTTACACATTGTTTCTGATGACAAATTTAAAGAATTAATATTATTTCTCCGAGTAAATAATAATTGCATCATATTGTAGAAATTATTTTAAATTATAAGAAAAAAAATATAATTATCTACACAATATTTACACAATGAATTATTATAAAAATATTTATACTTTCTAAAAAAATACTAGAAATAAAAATGACATATATTTAAAATAAAACAACTTAAATGGATGACAAACTATAAACTAGAAACTAGAAACTAACGCTGTAATGGCCGCTGATTGAATAATTGACAGAAATCTCGAGAAATGTGTCGCATGCTCATATATCATCTATGTTCGATTCTTTTAGTCAATCGACTCAAAATAAAAACATTCTCACGATTATTAAGTAGTGCGACTGTTAAGTTAAAATTTACCACAATGCAACACGACCCAAATTGATTTGTATGGATGCAACTTAAATGAATGTTATGTTATTTGAAAGCACAGAACTATACTTGTACTATATAATATGTTATATAAACACTAGAAATCTTTACAGAAAATCTTCAGTCTGCACGAGCATTTCTAAAATCCAAAAGATTACGTTGAGCTATGGTTTGTAACATAATACACAAAGAAAATATTATTAAATTAATAATATACAAAAATACTTAATAATATTAAAACACAAAATCACGCTGATATTTTTTAACTCTTTCCCCGCGGGGAGCACAAACGCCTGTGATCTGACGACAATCCAAGTTTCAAATCACAAATACTTAAAAAAAATGACACAAAACCGGAATAAAAATTGAACTAAAATTTAAAATAATCTTTATTCTAGCGACATCTCTGAAAACCTTGTCAAATAATATATTAGTTTATGAGATATTGTTGAATAAACAGAGAGCTGAATTTTTTTGGTTTCTCAATATTTCCAGCATTAACGACCTGTCGCGCGGATCGAGTCCTGCGATGAGTCTCTCTTACGTAAATAAACATTACTAAGTCTCTCTTACGTAAATAAACATTACTAGTGCTATATACATTTGATTGGGTGAGTGTCATGAAGCATTGATTTGATCGTAGCATTCCTTTGTTTATTTTACGTAATGTTAAGTTTATCTCCTTTATTTAATGAGTCTCCTTAAGAGTAATGACTATTATTTATTATCGGAAAATTACTTAAGTGTCATGTTTACTTGGTGTTGTAATCAAATATCAGTGGTTCTAAACAAAATATGTGTTTAAACTTAGAAATTAAAAAATGCTGAAATTGTGCCGCGCACAGGATTAGTGGAATTTGATTTTTAACGCGGTGAACAGGTTAAACAAGAAACTTTGATTCCACTATGGAATCAAAGTTTCCCACATTGATATTATTGATATTATTGATAGATTCAAGTCATGTTGAGAATTGATGGTGGAGCAGACGATACTAGGGAGAGAAAATATATAATACATTGTACTCATTTTATACTGATAACTATACATTTTATTTATTTATTTATTATTTATTCAATTTGCCACTTCATTATCTAAATATAGTAATGCGTCAAACCACCGAGATTTTGAATATTTAGGCTTGTACTATAAGCACTGAAATACCATTCGGTACTTATTGTTATTACATTTCTGTTGTGCGCAGTGAAACCCGAAAGGCCGATTGAATGATTGAATTGTGGCATTATGTTCCAATAAACTAGAAAGAATATCGGGAATTGAATCCAAAACCGCCGCATAGAAGGTCTAGAATACACAGGTCTTCAAAGGATAATACAAACACTTACACGGACTGAGTAAGTTTATTAGACATTGGAGTATGAAATTCCATTCATAAAATTATAAATCAATCGAAATAAGAAACGTTCAAGATTTCTTACTGCTGTGATCCATTAAAATGAATTTGAAAAGTGTTAAAACATCATAAAATATTTTCATAACCACTTAAATAAAACATCTAAAGCTAATTGTATTAATAATAATATCATCTTGGTCACACTACTGTATCATATCAATCATCTCAGCTCTCTCTCTCCGTGGTTGCAGTCCTAAGACTGGTTTGCAGCAATTTCAACTCTTCTCCTCCATTCCCCCCTGTCCTGTGCGGCTCTTTTTAAATCTGTATATGTTGAGCAGCGCACGTCCACCAACAGGTCCTCCAGGTACTCTCGGCGTGGGCGTCCCCTAGTTTGTCCCCTCGGTCATACCCTCCATTATGGCATGCAAGAGGCCCTCTTGTCGTATTATATGACCGATCCATCTTGCACGCCTTTCGGACAGGATCCTGAGCAGGTGCCTTCCTCCTTCGATTCGTTGGAGAACCTCTTCATTTGTGATGCGGTCTCTCCAGGAAATTCCTAATAGTCTTCTATAGGACCACATCTCAAAAGCCTCTAGTCTTCGTCTATCTCTTTCGGATAGGCACCATGTCTCGCAGCCGTACATCAAGATACTCCATACATAGGTCTTGATGAGGAGTATTCTCAGTTTTAGGTCTATATTATTTGATTCTATTATTTTCGACTTTTTATTAAATGCAAGTCTAGCCTGATGTATACGGCTGTCGACCTCGCTCTTGGACCGACCGTCCCATGTTATTTTGCTCCCGAGGTAGACAAACTCCTCGGTGTTCTTTAGTGGTTTACCCGACATCACTATTCTCATCTGGTGTTGCGCTCGGCCTACAGTCAGCAGCTTTGTTTTGTCTTTATTTATCTTCATACTGTAGTTATTTTGAAGAATGCTTTCCATAGTTGTTAAGGCCTCTTGTCAACCATAGCAATATATCATATCCCTCCCTATAAATGTAGCACGATGCCAAACAGAACACTGCATCTTTATATAGGGCCGGGCTGCTAAGAGGGATATGGCACTCTGTCGAATACTAATTCACTAAATACTTACGGGTCTATATTAATAGGTCATTTATCAATAAAATGTGAATAGACCCATTATTCCATGATGATGCATCGAAGATATGTTTAATGTGGGACCGATAAATCCAGGTTATATTGTACAACCGATTCACTCGGGTTCTCCACACCCGTGTTGCTGGATTGTTAGTGGGCTCATCAAGTTCTCTCTTGGAAAGAGTACAAAGAGTGAACACATTATTGAACACACACAGCTTTGCTCTGGTCCGGGGATCGGTCAATATGTATTCGATTTTTATTGTTTGTGTATCATGTTTGAAAAAAGATTAACACATCGATCAATAAGTCCCGGGACTAACTACTAAAACGACATTTGTTTGCCAAAATTCTTCTTTATTCATCAACATAGTCTCCTTCAAGAGCGATACATTCATTCCGACGTTTTCCTAACTTTTCTATGCCAGCTGTGTAGAACGATTTATCTTTCGTTTCAAAATAGGCGTTAGTTTCGGCAATCACTTCATCGTTGGAGCCAAATCTCTTTCCCTGGAGCATCTTTTTGAGGTCTGCGAACAGCCAATAGTCAATGGGGGCCGAATCTCGAGAATACGGTGGGTGCGGAAGCAATTCGAAGTTCAACTCATGCAATTTGGCCATCGTTACCATCGACTTGTGATACGGTGCATTGTCCTGATGAAAGAGAACTTTTTTCTTCTTCATATGGGGCCGTATTTTTGCGATTTCTGCCTTCAAACGCTCCAATAACACTATGTAATATTCGCTATTGATGGTTTTTCCCTTTTAAAGGTGATCGATGAATATTATACCATGCGCATCCCAAAATACGGAGGCCATAACCTTCCCGGCCGACTGTTGAGTTGTTGGTTGCTTCGGACGACTTTCACCAGCTGCTCTCCACTCAGTTGACTGCCGATTTGATTCCAAAGTATAGTGGTGGATCCAAGATTCATTCATTATCACATACCGACGCAAAAACTCCTGTTTATTTCGCGTAAAAAGTGCCAAACAGCGCTCTGAATCATCGATGCGTTGTTGTTTCTATTCCATTGTGAGCAAACGCGGCACCCATTTCGAAAAAAGGTTTTTCATGTTCATGCAAAATAGTGTAAACACTACCAAATGATATTTTTAGGATGTCAGCTATCTCACGCAACTTTACTTTGCGATTTTCCATCATGATTTTGAGTTTTTTTTTATGATTTCTGGTGTAACAGCCTCATTTGGACGACCAGAGTGTACAGCATCATTTGTGTCTGTGCGACCGCGTTTGAAATCAGCATACCACCGACAAATGGTTGTTTTCAACGGAGCAGAGCCCGGATAACACTTTTCAAGCCATCGCTGAGTTTGAACGGTATTTTTTCCCATTAAAAAGCAATGTTATCAACAATTTTATCAACACACGAAATTCGGTTTTTTCCATTGTTTTGAAAATAGTAAAAGTAGCATCACTTAAACCACTGTAACTCAATGACACAATGTCGGAATGTCATGAAAGTTTGACACGTAACTTCTAAAGGTTGGTATTAACTGAGAATGGTATGGATTTGTTATTAGAGGCGCCATCTGTTGGTTAGTTCCGGGACTTATTGATCGATGTGTTATATTGTATTGTATTACTTTCCTCGCACATAGTACAACCTGGTGGGCTTATTACCATGTGGCAATCTCTTTCAAATAACCAGAGAGATGAGTCGCCTCGAGTAAAACCCAGACTGACATCCTTTCAAAAAATCTAGGTTCCAACGGGAATGGAACCAGCAAACCTCGGCTTGGAAAACAGGCTTCTTACCAATTAATATAGATAATAAATCAATCAATATAACGAGACCATAAAATAATGTTTTATCAAATGAATACTAGTTGACAGGACCACAACACAACACAACACAACCACCTCGACGGCTGGTGGAGGTGAGCCCGAGTAACAAATGCAACAGCAGACACTATCACCACCACAGCACTGCACTCTACTCTTATAGTGAATGCTATTTCAATGCTAATATATTATATAAAAACTACATTACTTTACTGAAAATATCTTGTTTTTATCATCCTTAAAACTAACCTTAAGCTCAATTATGTTTAGTTTTGAAAATCTCAGAACTAAAAGTAATGGAGATTTAATTGAGCATTTAACAAATCAGTGATATTTTAAAATAAAGTTTGGAAAATTCCCTTTTAATATCTCAATGATCTAGTTTATCTAATAAAGAGTATGATTGCTCCAAATGCCCATAGATATTCCCTTTTGATATCTCAATGATCTAGTTTATCTAATAAAGAGTATGATTGCTCCAAATGCAGATAGATATTCCCTTTTAATATCTCAATGATCTAGTTTATCTAATAAAGAGTATGATTGCTCCAAATGCCGATAGATATTCCCTTTTAATATCTCAATGATCTAGTTTATCTAATAAAGAGTATGATTGCTCCAAATGCAGATAGATATTCCCTTTTAATATCTCAATGATCTAGTTTATCTAATAAAGAGTATGATTGCTCCAAATGCCGATAGATATTCCCTTTTAATATCTCAATGATCTAGTTTATCTAATAAAGAGTATGATTGCTCGAAATGCGGATAGATATTAAATAAATACTAATTTTACTTATTCATGTTTTTTTATTGAAATTAGGTTGAAAAAATGTAGATTAAATTTTAAGGAATATGATAATTATTTACAATAATATGTATAGATGGTTTTATGTACTTTTTAGAATAATTGGCAGTCGGCACCGATAAAAAATATTTCATGTAAACCCTTTGCACTCGAGGGCAGTTTAAATTTTATCACAAAACTCGCAGGCGCCACACTACGGCCAGTTTGGCGCTAACTTCCGTAGCGCATAGTGTGTCATATATGTTTTCACATTTATACAGTTTTTGGCGGCAGATATTTTGATACAATTTAAAAAAAAAAGCACAATATTAAAACATTCTCTGCCAACAAGTTTTGTCATAAAATAACTCTGAGGCCAAGTTGCGGTAACATGCGGAAGGGCCGCGTCAAGCAATCCCAGTAACGTTTAACACAGAACTCGTGACTGACAGCACTGAATGGCAAGTTAAAGTAGGTACTCAGTGTCAGTCACTGGTGACTGACATAGCCCCGCCCCATTGGAGTATTCCAGTGTCAGTCACCCGTGACTGACAAGGCGGTCAATGTGTTAAAAACAGTTTTTTTTATCAATATTGATTCCAGTAACTGAACGTTTATAAAAGGAAACTTCGAGTGCAAAGGGTTAAAAAGCTACATACCTAAAAAACAAAGTTATATTAGTTTAAATTTATAAGAATATCAAAACGTTTACAAATTCTGAATGTTACTTTAAATCGCACTGTAAATGTAAAATGTTCCTTTACTCAATAAAGGTGGGAATAGTTTTAAATTGCTTTATCAGAAAATATTAATAATATATCTAGAACATAATTATAAGAATCTTTATTCAATAAAGATGTAACAGTAACAAAACACAGACAAGGTAAATTAACTAGATTGAATTTGAAAACAATCAGAATTTCACGGTTATTAATAAAATACTATATATTAGAAAAACAGACAAATAACACAAAATGATGAGGGAAAGTGATTAAATGGGGGCACCAATTAGATGAAGAAAGCATAAAGGCGACACAATTCGAGCTTTCGACAACTCTTACAATGCGGGTGACTGATGATGTCAAGTACTGTGATGGAAACATTCTCGAAATGAGTCCGAATACCATTTCTCACTTGAAGCTTGAAGCCTGCTTGCTTGCTTGGTAACTGTGTATTTTTACTTAAGTATTGGTCCAAATATTATATTCGTCGCTATTCGTCGACTAGGATATAACTTTGAAACTGAAACTATTTCAATACGTCGTAATAAACTAAAAATGACTTTATTACACAACTTCATCACAAGTATTATTGCATTCTAATATGGAGTTTAACAATGTTGTAGTGGAAACTTCTGATAAATTCTACAATACAAGGCTTGACTCATTCAAAGTATGTTTCTTTGCAGTAAGACGTGAGCTGCAGTATGAGTAAGACTAGTGACAGTATTATAGAATACAAGGTATATTGTACAATCATGAAGAATCAGACAGTCTAATTTTGATAAATTCTACAATACAAGGCTTGACTCATTCAAAGTATGTTTCTTTGCAGTAAGACGTGAGCTGCAGTATGAGTAAGACTAGTGACAGTATTATAGAATACAAGGTATATTGTACAATCATGAAGAATCAGACAGTCTAATTTTGATCACTTTTCAGTTTGCTTTGATCATAAAAAAGTTGCATAGATATTATTACTACTACGACTGTATTTTATAGAAAAATTTACATCAAGATGTATATACGAGGGTTGCTACTTAAGTTTTGAGACAGACAAGTAAAAACAAATATTTACCATCGAAAATGGCAATCAATCTCAAAGAGTAAAAAGTATGTTGTCTTTATTCTGTAAGACCTACGATGAAAAATAGTAAACTCTCAACAACACACAGAAAACAACCCTTTTAGTCGAGATGTTTTGCCACAAAAGTAGTCCGAGAATATTTTTGGGATCGGAAGTGCAATAAGATAGTCTCTTACGAGGGACAACAACACTCAATATGTTCAAAAACCTATAAAAGTAGTAATGACAGACTTTACATTTAATTTTAGATAAACAACTAGCTACAATGTTCACGAGGATAACTAGCTAAGTGGTGATGACAGACTTTACATTTAGTTTCAGATAAACAACCAGCTACAATGTTCACGAGGATAACTACTCGTAGCAAAAGGAAAACATTCTTTCTAATTCTAAGCAATAACTTACAAAAATGTTTTCTAAATATAATTATTTAATTCTAAAAAAATTACAGACTTTTTGTTGAGTTTTTTTTTGTCACTTTGCAGTACTCAGATAATTAATGTACTCGTATGACTGCCAATAAGCTATAGAAAATAATCTAGTCAGATGAATAATCTGCCTAGAATCAAACCTAAAATACCAGCTTGTTTATCAGGCATTAGACCACTGGTATTGACTATTATCTTACTTAAGTAAAAGATCAAAGTTAGACTATCGATGTAGAACGTCAGCAACACGAAGTGTACAATCTGTCACTAGCCCGGTGTGGTTACGGTTGCAGGTGAGGGTGAGGGGCGGTGGAGCGGCGGCTCGCCGAGGTACGGCCTACCTTGCAGCTGTCGGTTGATGAGCGCCGTGATGCCGGGCCCGTCGCCCGTTTTCTTCACGATCAGCATGGGCTTGTCCTCTCCCTCCTCGTATGAGTTAGGCAGGTGCCCATTGCTGGCTGCCATTGTTTCGCTCACCTGGTTTATACAAACAAATAACACTTGATCGATACACATAACATATTGTACGAGCATTTACCATTCCGGTTCATCAATCCAGTATTAAAGAGTGGAAGAATAATGGGATTCTATTTATAAGATAGTCATCAACAGCACTACACCTCAGGGTGAATCCAGGCTGTCTGTAACATAATATCTGTCTGCAATATCTCTAATTCATTCTATCCAGTAGAGCATGACAGTCTACTTCCCCATAATGGAGCCACCTTCATTTTAGGCTTACCTAATATTCTACGTTCCATGATTTCACCAAGTAGAAATTTCAATTGATAAAATTATAAAGTTAAAGACACCCCCATGCAAAAAGCAGTGATGGAATAGTAGGATAGTGATACCTGCATGAGCTTGTGCACCACATCTCTGCCAAGGATATGGTCGAAGACGGCCTGTAGAAACTGGTCGCTCATGATGGACAATTTTAATTTATCTCGGTGCCAAATGAGAACACGAGACTCCTCCATGGACATGATTGAAACCTGAAATAGATTGTGATTAAGTGATGAAGTGCTAAACCATAAGAAATGTTCTGTAAATGTTCTGATACAACAGAATGTAACCAAGGTACTATTTCTGATACAATAGAATGAAGCCAAGGTACTGTTTTTTTTAACATTTTGTTTAGAAACAGCTAATAATATATCCAAAGCAAAGCAAAACAATAATAATTATAACTAGTTCAATAAATATGTTTTTCACATCCATTAGAATAAATCATCTTTGTTGTTGCGATATCTTTTGAACCTTCTGATAAAGTTCCGAGAGTGTGCAACACGCGCTATAATATGGATATCCCGAGTGTATTTCATATTTTCAAGAATATACCATATTTTGAGAATACATTTCAAGAATATGGGTTACTCGGAATTTTCTATAAAAAATGAAGTATTTATTTTGATTATTTAGTGTTTATCCAATTTAGATCTTGATTACCTAAAAATCTCAGATTCTTGCAAGATACTAGGTTAGTCAAAAAGTTTTGAAAGCGGAAATGAAAATACATTTTTTTTGGGGGGAAATCACTTTTATTGCTCAGTATAGTCTCCCATAAGATCAATACACTTGGTCCAACGATCTTCCAACTTTGTTGTCCCATCACGGAAGTGACTTTCTGGAAGGCCTGCAAAACACTCCTCTACGACGGCTATAACCTCTTCGTTTGATGAAAAATACCTTCCACGAAGGAATTTTTTGAGGTGTGAGAACAGCCAGAAGTCAGAGGGAGCTAAATCTGGCGAATAGGGTGGATGCTGCAACAATTCGTACCCCAATCCACTGATTTTCGCGATGGTTTTTTGAGCTGTGTGAGCAGGTGCATTGTCTTGATGAAAAATGATTTTTTTCTTCTGCAAACCGGGTCTTTTTTCACAATTTTTTTCATCCAACTGGTCCAAAAGGTCACAATAATAATCAGAGTTGACTGTCTTACCAGTTTGGAGATAATCTATCAATAAAATTCCTTTTGCATCCCAAAAAACTGACGCTAACACCTTCTTGGCCGATTTCTGGACACGAACTCGCTTCGGAGCCAAAGTGCCTGGTTCACACCACTCCTTAGCCTCTTGTTTTGATTCAGGATCATGGTGGTAGACCCAAGTCTCATCCATAGTGATGAATCGACGCAGAAAACCCTTTTTATCCTTTCGAAATTGCTCCAAATGTTGCTCAGAAAGTCGCATTCGAACGTGTTTTTGTTGCATTGTTAGCAAATGCGGCACCCATTGTGCACACAGTTTTTTGAAACCCAAAACTTCAGCCAAAATATGCCATGTTGTTCCATGTGAGATGCCTATGGTGTCAGCTATCACATCCACAGTCGATTGATGATCTTCCAAAACCATATCCTGTATTTTCGCTATGATTTCTGGTGTTGATGCACTTTTTGGACGTCCTGAGCGTGGATCGTCTTCAACGCTTGTACGGCCACGCTTAAACTCCAAAACCCATCGGTGAACGGTTGGAAATGAAGGAGAAGACTCCTTTAATACTTTCACCATCTTTGCATGGATTTCAGTAGCCGATAAACCTTCCAAAACAAAGAATTTAATCACTGCACGATATTCGGATTTTTCCATTGTTAAAAAATACACTGACACGTCAACTTCAAATGGCTTGTAAACAAAGAATGAATTGACAGATCGAAATAAAATTTTGAGTACGTTCTCATGAAAGATGAAATATTAAAATTGCGTAGAAATTTTGGTTTTTCTACTGCTCCATAGATGTCGCTTTCAAAACTCTTTGACTAACCTATTATGTGTATTGTTTTCTGAATATACATTTTTTATTTTCAAATTTTACGGTAAGTGCTACCACTAGGATTGGATGGTTACTAAAAAAACAAGTTTAAACTATTTATCGATTCACTCGTATGTATATATAAAAAAACTAAAACTCATACAAAATATAAATGACAAATTTCAGCTTTGTGCACTGAACGATTGATAACTCAATGTTGCTCTTATTCTGGATACAAAATTGCTTGAAATAGAAAAAAGGCTCTCACTGACATGACAACTGAACTTGGTTTTATCCAATTTAAGGCATCAAATACTCGTAATACGAGTAGATCAACATTTCCATTAATTTTTTGGTTGCCTTTAATACTGGAATTTCAGTCTACATTCAATCCTATAGTACAGTGGTCCCCAACCTATGGGCCGCGGCCCGGTACCGGGCCGTGGACCAAATGGTACTGGGCCGCGCAAGGGCCTGCTTAAAAATCAGAATTACTTTTGAAAAATCGAACATACCCAATAAAACTTAATTATAGCTCAAAATAATTATTCCGTTGAAAACCCCTTCACGCTAAGTTACCACCGACCTTCCGACAATACCTTCGAAATAAAACAATACCACACTACCATATGCATACCGCATGCGGAGTTGTCCTTGATTCCGAAGGCGGTCTTGCCGTAACTTAAACAAGGCAAATACTATATATTTTATATACTTAATATATACATAAGATGTCAAAAGTCGTCCTCTGTCGAAGATCGAGTCGAGACGTCTATCGATTGCGAATTGAGATCTTATCAATACTTAAAATAGTGAAAATCGGGATATATACTCGTACTTAACTGTTGGAAGCTTCCTTATAGGTACGAGCTGTACGGGACGTGGCTCTTCCATTTCAATATGTATCTAAATAATAATGTACCGGGAGTCTGGTCTGGCAGAGCCAAAATAAACACGATTTAATTAAAAATATTAAATCAAAACACATAAAACTTCAACATCAAAACTTTTAAAGAAAATAGATAAATAACTTTCAAGTTAATATATCTGCAAGATATCAGAATAACATTAAAATCCCGATATTTAACCCTAAGCATTCTCAAAATAAATTATTTTCTCTATCTTGGAAAAAAATACTTTCAACCTTCCGTTGAACCTTACAAATATTGAAAATACCCATGAATCCAAAAGAAAATTAAACAATTATCTGAAACTTAATAATCCTTCATTGTTATTATATATTTTTTCTTAATTTTTCCCACAAACCTTGTGTTTTCTCTATTATTATTTGTCACTATAACTCATGTACCACACAATTTTATTATTATATATTGTACAAATATATTGTAATTAAATTTAAAAAAAAAACTACATTCAATGTGAGTCAAAAAAAAAACTACATTCATCCCGAGTGGATGCGGTAAAATTATGAAACGTTGACCGGTCCGCAGCGACAAAAAGGTTGGGGACCACTGCTATAGTATATTTAAATCATACATTTTTACATGCCAATTTTAGTATTTAATCCAGTTTCTTTTAAATTTAAATTAGATATACAATTTTAGCAATTCATCCAAAAAAGCTGGTGTAAAAAAGGTAAAACCCTAGTTAGTACCACATATCACCCACAGAAGATCTACAGAAACTTAGTTTGTAAGATATCTGCTTGTAAGATATACCAAATCAAACATGTTTTCATACATACTCGTATGCAGATTTCACATAACAAAGTGTGCCCGACAACAAAGCAGCCATTACCTTTGTACGAGTATCTTTACACTCGACTAAATTATTGTTCACCAATTTTTGGGATATTGTTCTCTCTATTAAGATTTATTTGATTGAAGATTGTACACGAGTAAATGTGTACACATTCAATTCAACACTGTCTGAGTTTAAGAGAATGGTGGCTGAATTGACTGAGGAATGAGTTTTATTTTTCCATATCCCATACCATACCATACCGTATTGCCTAATTTGTAACATTTTCACAGACTTTCCGACTGACAATTGGGATTTAAATCTTTGGCATTGTTTATAAATGAAATGTTTTGCATGAAAATCTTGATTAATTCCTTGTAAGTGTTCTTTTAAATATAAAAAAAAAGATTAAGCACCCTTGAGGAGAGAATACTATTTGAACAGTGTCTTAATTAACGTAATCTTCTTTTTACAAATTTATTATTATTATGAGAATTCTCTGTTCTGCTCTTCTCGGCCACCTTTCACTTTGATAGTTCTTATCGTGCACTGTGGGGTATATGGATGGACATGCGCTAAATAAAGAGCCAATGTCACAGAATATACATCTCATAATATGCAGTCCCTTTTAATTAAAGTAGAAGAAAACAGTTATTGTTAATCTGCACTGCACTGCACTGGTATCTGTCATAACTGTCTCGAGTGGTAGCTGCTTCTAACATTGTAAAGTGTAAATGTGTCACCCACCTGAAAGTACTCATCAGTGGAGACCCCGAACCACTCGGGGGAGTCGAGGAAGTGGTGCGGGAACACAATGTGCAGTGCCCGTTGGTTCTGCGACACTACCAGCCTGGAAACATCACAACACTTCATTAGCTCCACATATCTTCCTACCGTTACTGGTACTGGTACTTAATATTAACATTTGTTCACTAACAAAAATTATAGCTGGTAAGCAGTCCATAACTAATTAACACCTTTTCTTTCTGTCAGGACCGCAGAGATGTTGCAAAATATCTTCATCAAGGATGGTCTGCATCCCAGCACTCTATGCCCTCCCGTGTTAACCTAAGACTATGTGTCTCCCTATCGTAATACCAGTGTATCGTAATGCGTAGGATGGGCACCTAATTTGTCAAATTTCTCAAGGAAGATAAAAAGTACAGCTACCAGGTGGAATTTTCAATACATGACTCGACCACCTCCAGAAAAAAATGATGACTAAATATATATTTTCAAGGTAGATGTTGTTACTCAGGAGGACCTTTTCCCAGCACATCCTCAACCTTGCAATCTTGCAATCTTGGCTCTTCTCCACCGGAATATCATATCTCATCTCCACTGGAATATCATATTTCGTCTCTAGTAACATTTAATTTCTTCCAACTTACGAGTAAGTCTCGTATTGTAGATTGAATTTAATGAATTATATTTATTTTTTTATTTTCCGTGTTTACTATATAGTACATTGGTGTGCATCATATTTTCCGTGTTTACTATATAGTACATTGGTGTGCATCATATTTTGAAAGATATTTTTTTGGCAGATGTTGATACATTATCTTTAGTTTTATAACTATCACTGTGTTATGTAAAAGACACTCGTGCCCTTTATCTTGTCTTAAATTTAATTAGTATACCGTGATAATTGCTAGTTTTAAATATATTAGTATGTCACATAAATACTATATGTTCAAGAGAATCCACTTATTAAGATGACACTTTTCCCGAGCGATGCTATAGTAAAATATTATAGGTCACCCTTGGATCGATTGATATCCATCCGTTACATTAATATTTATTGTTTGACGGTAGATGTATGCGGGCATCATTATTTATTTATTTTACACTTTTATTGCAAATACAATCTGGCGGGCTTATCGCCAGGCGGCAACATCTTACAACCGACCAGACAAAAGTAAATGAAGCAAGTTATGTCGTCGCATAAATCACTCAAATGACTATTCATCCCCACGAAATTCATAAACATATACGTGAGCACATGCCCAAGAACCCCACAAAGACGGACATCACCCGAACATTCTTTTTCATATAAAGTGAGATATCATCAATCAAAACGAAAGGAAGGGATGGTGGAGAGGAAAGGAAAAGAAAAATCAGGAATGAAACACGTTATTTTACTGACTAGAAATTAAGAGTTTTTTCAGTCGCTTCTTAAAGCATGCCAAGGACGGAGCGAGTCTTATATTGGTTTGTAACTGATTCCAGAGTCTCACTGCATGGACAGTAAAGGACGAGGTAAAGAAAGAGGAGCGGTGAACTGGAAAGGCCAATAAACAATCTCTGTTTGAGCGTAGCGCTAATCCATGATTGGAAAGACGCTGAAAATCTTCGGCGAGATAAGAGGGGGCAGCAGGACAGTTAAGGATATTATACAATAGAGACAGTATGTGAATTTGGCGTCTATTTCTAACATTCAACCAGTTCAATGCTTTCTGGTATGAAGTTATATGATCGTACTTACGTAGGTTGAAAATGAACCTTAGACACACATTTTGAAGACGCTGTAATTTGTCCAGCTGTTCCTCTGTAACATCCAAGTAACATACGTCCGCATAGTCCAGAATCGGAAAGAGCAGAGATTGTATGAGTAAAATTTTGGTTTTAGTTGGTAGGAATCTTTGCAACACTTTAAGGGAATGAAGGCTGAAGAAGATCCTTCGGGTTACCTCATTTATTTGATCTCGCCATGAGAGAGTGTTATCTACTCGTATTAGCACTCCTAGGTTTTTAACAGTTTTATGTAATGGTACGATAGAGCCATCAAGGAGCCAATTGGAGGATTTATATCGTTAGTACGATGAAGGAAGAAATACTCGTATTAAGATAGTTTGAATATAGCAGGATGATATCACAAAGGGTATACGAGTAGGTATGTACTCGTACACTTGGAATAGGAATCCAGCGATGAGCTGAGCTCTAGGCTTAAGAGCTAGTCAGTGGAGGGAGGCTAATACGGTGCAGTTTGATACAGTTTACAACCAATTATATGATATGATACCTAATAGGAGAAAGTTACAATAATTCGAGTTAATGTTCTAAGGAACTGATTATAAAACTAGTAGTAGTTGATAATTCATATTGGTTCTACATTCTTGTGAAGTGACTGAGTTATGTCTACAGTGATTTTCAAGAAATTTTTAAACTATCTATTGAACCATAGAAGATTTCAAATTCATTGAATAAAGTCATTCGCAGTGTGAATTGGTACGCTTCCAATAGTTAACATAGTTCTGTTTGAGGATAGGGTACCAAAAGCAACCTCAACTGCTAATGACGCAACTTATAGTCAATGATGATGATAATGCGTATCCAAAATGTCTACTCGGAGTATCTTGAATGAAAAAAGAGATGCAATACATAAAAGGGAATCGAAAGATATTAATAAATATTAATAGTGCTTCATTGAACTTTGGAAGGAAATTGGGTTATCAATTCTTTTTATGAGTCAAAACCTTTTCATTGAAGAGAGACTTTAAAAAGACCCATTTTTACACAGAATTCTGCTATGGTCGTTGTGAGCGAGACTCGAAACTCGAGACTCCCATCGAAGGAGGAAAGAATGAATGGCAGTATTTAGATCTTATCTCGAGTCGGGTGTCTAGCCTACGAGTATGGAGTATGCCACTTATCCCTTTTAGCAGAATCAGATTAGAGTATCGGAGTGAAGGTGACCACGAAACTGATCTTTCGGTATGTTGATCTTTTGCGGGTGCAAAATCATCGCTGTACAAAATTGCACTGCTCAGTTGTAAAATAAAAAGAGAACATATTTTAAGAACTTGATTGTATTTATCACAATTTCCAACCCACCAGAAGGTTGTTGTAAGGCCTAAGTGGAAGAAGACAAAGATGTACGCTAAGATATGATGGAGTGAAGTGAAGATTTGTCGAGTCTTCTCCTTTTCAGAGATCATCTCCGCTATTTTGACCTTTGAAACAGCAGTTCTGAACAAAGATATGGAACTACAATTAACATGAATCACTTTAACCGTAATTCTTGGATCCCATATTTTTTTCTTTGCATTGTAAGTTTAAATAATTGCCTTTTGATGGTGGGTAATAACATATCTTTACTCATCCCTCATCTGTTTCAAAATGTTATCATTATGGACTTTGTCAACCCACGAGACTTTTTTCATAAGTTTATTAGTCAGGCATCTTGGAATTTTAGTTGCTCTTCTTTGAATCCTTTCAACAAGTTCAATGTTCTTTATAAAATAAGGGTTCCATATTTGGTAACTAAATTCTAGCAAATGTCTGACAGGTCTTATAGAGTAACGAAAACATTTGTGCGACAGCTGGTACTCTCCTTATAGAGCAGAGAAGTGTATTGGCTCTTTCCATTCTTTTTTGTCAGCGGCTGTGGTCAAATGGTCAGCATTCGCGCTAGGCAAGCGCCACTTCAGGTTGTATTCCTGGTGGATTTACACTCGGGCTGGTTTTATATATGAATTTATGTATTTCTGTAGCTTAGGTGCAGCGTATCACAAATACTTAAGCAACAAAAAAATAGCGCAATATAAAAACTTCGTTTGATGATAGGTTGCTGCAGTTTGGAACTTGGATTTGATTTGTCAAGATTGTGTATTTGCTGAAGTGCAACAGTTTGCACACAATAAACCAATACACGCATAGGCGTCTTCCATTCACAAGATGGCTGACAATCATGCCTATTGTACTATATCAGATTTTTTTTACAATATCAGTGATGTGATTTGCACTCCATTTCAGGTCATTAGATGATGGTGTTAATGACGCTTAGGTGACAAAAACTCAAAGGATTTTAAAAAGTTGCAAGGGTTTTGGTACAGCTCAGGTCAGCTCTGGTTTTAGGGTAGATACGGCCCAGCAGGAGCTGTAGACTGGATTAACAGTAGTGGCCCCATTAAGGGCACACTTACACCTCGCCTTACTCCTTTGAAGCGGGGCTTCTCCAACTTTTGCCCTCCTCTGAGTGCCTTGTCAGTCTGCATTGTATTGCTCTTCTTTTATTGTACATAATGTTATATTGATTAATAATTTTGATTTTTATTCTTATGATTGTGTGCGGTATATTGTGGGATGAATATTTTTGGTCTTTCTGGAGTGATAATGTGTGAGTTGAGTTTCGCAAGATGTTTCCAGTTGTAGTTGAGTGTCACTGTTTGTCAGGTTGATGAGAGCGTGCAACGGGGTTTTTTTGTGTTATCAAAAATCGGAAAGAAGTATTGATTTATTTTTTCATGCTAAATATCCTCAGTGAGATACAGGCAAAAGCCTAGTTTACTGGGGATACGACAAATGAAAGGCAACAAACCCAGATCCATTAAAATTATATGTCCAAATTAAATTACCTGTTGTTTTTTCTCAAATTGTGTATATTTCTTGTCATGTGTAAAAATAAATAAATAAATAAATAATGTAACGACCTTTGTGGCCTAGACACTTGTCTTCCGATCTATTTTTTTTAAATAAGGGAAACAGTCCTGTTTTCATTTTAGGGCTCTTTAATATCTTTCTGGCTGGTTGGTAGGGATCGCCACACAGAAATAAACCAGATAGGTTGTATTGTATATAACGAAAGTGTAATACAATACAGTCTTGTTAGATTATTGCTGAAAAAAAAAAAAATCTATAACATGAAATTTTAAACCCAATCCAAATAAATATTTGTAGATGTCACAATATCTGGCCGGTAAAGCCGGTTTTCGATTTTTTTCAATCCCATACAATTCTTTATTAGCAGATTACAGAAAACTTCAAATATCGAAAAACAAGTCGAATATAGATTGGATATTTTTCCATATTACAAAATTAATATTGACGCCCTCCGTGACCTAGTTCATAAGACGGTAAGACGGTAAGACGCCTGTCCCTGTACCTGTCTTTGTCCCTGCCTGTCTTCTAATCCGGGAGTTGCGGAATCAATTCCCGCTGGTACTCGATTTTTTTAAAAAGAGATCCAGTCATATTTCCACTTACGGCTTCTTTAATGTCTTTCCGGTTGGTTGGAAGAGATTGTCACATAGCAATAAATCCGCCAAGTTGTACTGTATACATCGAAAGTGTAATATAATACAATACAATCTGGTGAGAATAACAACGTGAAAACATTATATTTAATCCAAATAGTCGAAGATGCCACAACATCTAATCGGTAAAAACGTATTCAATGGTTAAATTCAGTTTTTTCGAAAAGTTTAATACAATTCACTAGCAGAAAACAGAAAACTTCAAATATCTCAAAACAGGTCGAACGTAGATTTGATATATTTTCCAGATTAGAAAAAACGAACTAACGGCCGTGACTAAGACAAACAATAGTACAACGATAAGGACGGATTGAGGTGTACACGTATGGGCGTAGGGCGTATAGGTAACGGGACTTCCGTGCGGTAGATCGCCGCGCCGGTTCGAGAGGAGTTAACACTCGACACTGTGTTATTTATTACCCTAGAATGACACGGGCATTTTTTACGCCTAGTATAAGGATACTCATGACTTCGGTCATATATATTCTTTTGAATTGTTTATTTATTCAACAATTAGAAAGTTTTTGAGTTTTTTTTGAGTAAGAACTCCAGCAGTCATCAAAGCCGTGAGTAACAGAATCCGTAGAAATCCACTCCGCAAACGAAAAAGGGGTTACTGAGCTACAGTTTTGTGCTCAGGGTGTGAAGACAAGTGCAAATTTATACCAAAATGACATTTTGGAGAAGGTTGTCATGCCTCTTATGAGACCGTGTTTAATTCAGATCATTGGATCTTTCAACAAGATTCTGCTCCAGCCCACGAGGCAGAGTCCACCCAGCAATGGCTAGAAATTCATACACCAGAGTTTATTAGAGCTGAAGATCAGCCTTCTGGTAGCCCAGATTAAATCCACTGGACTACAAATTGTGATCAGTGTTTATTTATTTATTTATTTTTTCAAAACAGGCTTAGCCCAATTACATTGAAAAATACAAGACATTAAAAAAGAAGAAAAATTACAGGGAAAATTTTTTTTTTTTTAAATTATATAAAATAAAAAATAATGCATATGTATACAAACGAGTATTTACACACAAACTTATGTTACATATATATTCAGTCACTTAAGTATGTTGATGAGTGCTTTCTAACGCGCTTAATCTAAGAAGAAAATTTACTTTTGCTTTTGGTAATGTGATATAAAATATGTCAATATCCGAAGCAGTCCCGTTCAGAAGAGTTAAGGCCCTTCCAACAGGCATAGCGGCTGGGAGACCCGTTCTTGCGTATGTTATTGAGAACAGTTCCTGTTAACAGTTCCTGCCGGCGCAGTCTAGTGTAATTGTTAGGAACATTTAACGCTAATCTTTGTAGTAATGCTGGACAGCTCACAACTCCTCGAACGAGTTTGACAACGTATACCAAGAGACGCAGATCTCTTCTTACGCTCAAGGAGTTATACCCGAGCATGCCCGGAGAACATGGCCTGTAGCAGACGACATCCAAATTTGGAGAGTCTGAAACAATCATTGAAGAAAGAAGTGGCCAATTTTCCAATGGACGTCGTGCGTACTACCGTTGACGATTGGCCGTCACGTTTAAAGGCCAGGCCTGTGTGAAGGCAAGGGGAGGGGAGGGGAGGACATTTTGAAAAAGATGTATGTTTTCATTTAAGATGATGTGTGTGTAAGTCTAAGAATATAATAAATAATTTGTTTTTTTATAAAAATTCAAACACTTTGTAACAGAATTGATGGCAAGACTAGGTATACAACGGCTTACTAATTTTAGATACGACTAGGGATGATATCTGCCTTGAGCGGGATCATAAATTACAATAGTAATTCCATTAGATACGACTAGGGATGATATCTGCCTTGAGCGGGATCATAAATTACAATAGTTATTCCATTAGATACGACTAGGGATGATATCTGCCTTGAGCGGGATCATAAATTACAATAGTTATTCCATTAGATACGACTAGGGATGATATCTGCCTTGAGCGGGATCATAAATTACAATAGTAATTCCATTAGATACGACTAGGGATGATATCTGCCTTGAGCGGGATCATAAATTACAATAGTTATTCCATTAGATACGACTAGGGATGATATCTGCCTTGAGCGGGATCATAAATTACAATAGTAATTCCATTAGATACGACTAGGGATGATATCTGCCTTGAGCGGGATCATAAATTACAATAGTTATTCCATTGGATTCAAGAACAATAATATAAGAGATTAGATCCGATCCGATCCGATCCTGAAATGTGACACGCGTGACCCAGGCACTCCGCTAGTCCGGCCCTGCTCCCGTCCCACCTCACAGTCCACTCCTAGTATCCAGATGTCGAGCCCTCCCGGATCAATTCGACACGGTTGTATGCACAATAATATATAACATATTCCAACCGCTTTATATACTTCCTTTATTGTCTCAAATATATATCGGAAGAGCAAATCAACAACTGACTGATCGCCGATAAATGGCAGTCCTGTTGGATGGAGTGTGACGTAAAAACAGGTATCTTGAAGGCGACTCGACTGTGGAGTTGCCTGGGTTTTCCCTCTCTCGCGAGGACGAGCAGATGCGGAGTGGGTCCTAGCAGAATTGCCTCACTCGAGTGCGGGGAGATCGAGACAATGGACCACGTCGTACACAGCTGCCCATCGTATGGTTTTTCTGGAGCAGGAGCTACACAACCTAATCGTAGCACCGGACGTTGTGACATGGTTATAACAAACACACTGCGCGTGAGGGCCAAACCCGGAATAAAACCTTCGCCGACAGCTTGTCAACGACTCCCGTGGCCTAGCTGGAAAGACGTCTGCTGTACAACCCGGGAGTTATGGGTTTGATTCACGTTGGGATTCAACTTTTTTAAAAGGATTCCAATCTGGTTTTCACTAACGGCCTTTATGACATCTCTGTGCTTGGTTGGAAGATATTGTCACATGGCCATGAGCCCGCCAGGTTCCACAGAATACGACGAAAGTTTAACAAAGTACAATAAGCCTACGAGTTCTACAATATTTTGAGACTCGTCGTGGGATTATTGTACCCCGCTGCGAACGGGACAGTTTAGAAAAGCTTACGGTTACTGGAGGGAGGGGTAGAAGGACGGCGCTCAAGAGGACGTCCTCTGATGTGTTGGATCCATCAAGTAAGATCGCGAATATGACGTGTAGACATGGATAGAGAAATATCGTTAAGGAGTATTATGTGAGTCACAATACTCAGTAATGAACGACACGACTGACTGGAAAGAATTGTGTCAAAAATTAGCTAAAAAGGAAGGTATTACAGTTGTGTGAAGAACAGCTGAATCGAAACCGGTCGGAAGCAGACATTTTTGGCGAGATAAGAGGGGGCGGCGGGGCAGTTAAGTACATTATACAATAGATATAGTATGTGAATTTGGCGTCTATTTCTCACGTTCAACCAGTTCAGCGCCTTTATCCTACTTAAAACATTCATTTTATTTATGCATTCACTCCTGATGTCTTCATTCCACCTCCTTTCATACGTTGCCACTCCCCAAATGTTCCTTAGTGCACACATTAATCTTACTTTTATTATTCTTCTGCCAAGTCTAAGTTTCACTTTCATACATCAATATGGACACCCACACATTATCATATATTGTCATTTTATTTATGCATTCATTCCTGATGTCTTCATTCCACCTCCTTTCATACGTTGCCACTCCCCAAATGTTCCTTAGTGCACACATTAATCTTACTTTTATTATTCTTCTGCCAAGTCTAAGTTTCACTTTCATACATCAATATGGACACCCACACATTATCATATATTGTCATTTTTGCTACTTTTGATATAGCGCGGTTGTTATATATTACATTGAGTGCTCCGTTTTTCTTTTTAATTTTTCTAATCATATATTTTTGCGTGTATGTTATTTTTTAAGGTCCTTTCATGGGTGAGATGCGGCCCTGGGCCCTATGAGCCCGGGCCTGTTGTGGGTTTGTATGTGTAATAGTATGCAGGTGTTTCTTTTTGATAGTAGTTTTGTATTTATGCGTACTCTTTTTTCTTAATTTTAATTCATATATTCTTCACTGCTCTAATTATCGAAACCATCCTACACTGATCAAATAAATAAAAATAAATGTGACAGTTAAATAAATGACCGACAGAAGATGTCTCTGATAGCAAAATACAGTACAAGACGCTACAAGTCTAGCTGGGAGTAAGAAGGCCAGGCCAGGCCAGGCCAGGCCAGGCCAGCTAAGTGAAGTGGAGTTGGAGCCGAGCGGCTCCAATTATTGGTAGCGGACGGAGGGAAGCACTTGTACAGGGATGGGGAGGGGATGGTACCATTAGTAGCGATTCGTTGAAAAGGAAAAAAAGAGTAAATTCATATTTTTTGTCAACAATCATTCGCACACGAGGTATTTCATTTTTTACATTATCCGATTAATTTCGTGTCGATTACTTTCGATAACAAAATCTAATTTTGTAAATAAAAATACGAAATTTGACAACTTATTAACCAGGATGGACGAGAAGTTACAAAAGTGGACACGTTAGAGAATCAACTGTTAGACTGCACTGTACGGTTGTCATGTTTTATCGTTTTTCCTTTCGTTCTCGATTCGGAGCCCCATTTATTTTGTCAATCATTCAACATTCGGAGCCCCATTTATTTTGTCAATCATTCAACATTGTGCAAAGGAACATTTATTTATTCATTTTTCACGGCCTTTAAAAAAATCAAAATTCAATAAAAAAATATATAAAAAAATTCAAATGAAGACAGCTATCAAATAAACTTTGAAACATATCACATAATTCAAATGAAGACAGCTATCAAATAAACTTTGAAACATATCACATAATTCAAATGAAGACAGCTATCAAATAAACTTTGAAACATATCACATAATTCAAATGAAGACAGCTATCAAATAAACTTTGAAACATATCACATAATTCAAATGAAGACAGCTATCAAATAAACTTTGAAACATATCACATAATTCAAATGAAGACAGCTATCAAATAAACTTTGAAACATATCACATAAAAACATAATTCAAATAAAGACAGCTATCAAATAAACTTTGAAACATATCACATAAAAACATAATTCAAATGAAGACAGCTATCAAATAAACTTTGAAACATATCACATAAAAACATAATTCAAATGAAGACAGCTATCAAATAAACTTTGAAACATATCACATAAAAACATAATTCAAATGAAGACAGCTATCAAATAAACTTTGAAACATATCACATAAAAACATAATTCAAATAAAGACAGCTATCAAATAAACTTTGAAACATATCACATAAAAACATAATTCAAATAAAGACAGCTATCAAATAAACTTTGAAACATATCACATAAAAATCGGCAAAATATCAAAAATTAAACACACAATAAAAACGGAAACAATACGGCGGCACAAGTACGATACATCAAATAAAAAATAACAATTGCACTTCTCGACTAAAAACTGCTTTAAATTTATATTTTTTAATTAAAAAGAATAGTAAAAACTCCTAGCCGAAAAATATATTGGTAGCCTTTTTAAAAAAAATTGATAGCATTAGGAAACGAACCCGCAATCCGGGTTGGAAGATAGGCGAAAGAGTTCCAGCCTGGTTTTCACATAACTCTTGTTAAATATCTTCCTGGTCGGTCGGATGAGATTAGCTAGGTTGCGCTGTATACAACCGGTCCATGTCCCATGGCCCATGTACTGGTCGTCCCGGTCGTCCCATGTACGTCCCATGTACTGGCCCATGCACTGGTCGTCCCGGTCGTCCCGTCCCCATTCAAAACTCTTACAACTATTTTGAACTAGCAAAGCAACTATACGATCGAAGTAAAATGTCATTATTTTTGTTTTTATTCCTTGACTAAAATACCGAAGAATTCTTATCATTTAATAGACCCAACTTTTACAATATCTACTCTAATTAATCAACATCAACAGGCATTCAAGTACTGAGCGGCCTCGGAGAAGGATAAATAATATTTCCAGGGTTAGAGAAACGGGAAGGGGTAAGAATCGATCTCCCGCTTCCGGTGATTTGTTTCCCCAGACGAGATAAAAAATAAGAAACTCCATCGAAATTCCAGAGGCGTGGGTTTCGTTTTATAAGTGTTATATATTCATTACTATATTGTCTAGAGTAGGAGCCTCCGAACCTGGACTGAAGGCCTATCTCGCGACCTGAATATTGAGTGCCCAAATTGTCATCCAAGGGCCACGACGTCCCTTAAAATTACATTTCAATCTGGAGCCGTCTTAATCTGGAAATGGGCGAATTTAATGATATTTATATAATATTGTACAAAACTTTCACTTGTTTGTGTTTATTTGTGTGAACAATGTGTCGTCCGTCGGCCGTGGTATAACGGTTAGCATTCCCACCCAGCAAGCTTCGATTCCTGGGTTGCAAGGGTTCACTTCCGGTCTGGTTTTACTCTTATATCGTTTTACATCTGAACTTATGATTTTATATAGCTTATATGCGGCTCATTATAATTTGTTACAGCGCGTTTAAGCAGCACAAAAATAGCGCTATATAAAACTCTGTCTAACGAAACTCTTCAGCATACTAAACCTGCCGATTATCTTGGAATTTAAATCTCCTTGCCATCGGAACTTAGAGTTTGATCTGTGAAGATAATGTGCTTGTTGAAGTGTAACAGTTTGCACACAATAAATAAATAGACGCCCAGGTGACTTCCATTCCCGGGATGTCTTACAATCGTATTTTATAACGACGGATATCCTATCGTCAGAACGAATTGAAGAATTCTGCAATTTGGGTAGTAACATAAGTTCTCAGAGCACGGAAAGGTGGAACGAAATATTGAACTCAATACATTGACCATTGACCAACCCAAATGTTCCTACGTTTGCGAAACGTGACCCGAGAATGGCGCAGACATTATACTACATAATTTAACCCCCTCGGGTTAGTTTTATTGACAAGAATTTCACAAGATACTGGATGTGAATCCACTCCCCTCCCCTGTATTGTATGAGTAATTGGTTTTCGAACCCCTTTGTAGATCAATGTATCAACTCTTTTCTTACTCATTTCATAATGTTCTGCTGTTCATGACTGAGCGTCCTGGTTCCCCGATGATCTGGAACTGAGCGGATAATTAGCTTCCACTCTTCCCGGTCCTGACCATGATGAGTGCAGCACTTAATGAGGAATTTGTCATCCCTCGATTTGGTCTGCCCAGCGGCGTGTAAACTATTGGCGGCGGCGAGCAAAACGGCGGTCTCCAGCCAGGAAATCGCATTCTTGCTCCCCTCCCCGCAAGTCATTATTCCTCCTCCTCGGAAAGTCCTCGAAAGATACGCGGGATTCCGTCTCAAGGTTTCGATATTTGGAAGTGCCCCTTTAGACACCCATTGTAATCCAGCAATTGTTACGTTCTCGCGATTGATAAATTAAAACGTGCAGCTGCCGTTAGCTAATTACTATTGACACATTTGAATTGTAAAATGTTGCATGTGTCTCCAGAAGGAGTGTGGAAACCAATTTGAGCTAATCTATCCGGGCTGTCAACGATCTAATGTCAATATTTAAATAAAATAAAGATTAATTACAGAGGTTAAATATAGCTGATTCGACGAGAAATGGGCACAATCTCTCACAACTTTGGAGCGGCAGGGATTACAAAAGCTTTTAGTGGTGCTTCTTTTTTAATGAAATATTATAGATTCAGGCGGGAGGGATTAGTAGTATGAACGAATCCCCTACCGTGAGGAGAGGAAAGGGGCAGGGGTGAGGTACGGAGGGTGAGCACTAATTTGACATTTGATACAATAGCGCCGCAGCGCAGCCTCTATTGTATCGCCTACCAGTTTTAAATAAATTATGAAGCTTCCAGGGGTTACCTTAGCGCCGGCTGATATTTAAAAAGTCTAATTCATTATTAAAGCCTCGATTAATCTTGTTCTGCCGCCATTCCCACCTTCTTTAACTCTCTGAAAGAAGGATTACATGCTTCTGTACTATATAGCATTATTCAGAATATTGTTCGTAGCCCCGACATATTGGCTAAAATTGGTATCCACACTCCCGCTAGAAGCACACGAAACTTTTTACAATTAAAATGTGTCAAAACCAATTTTCTAACGATAGTTGCACGTTGTAATTCATCAATCGTGAGAATGTAACGATTGGAACACTCCGTGTTTGGTTTGGTGGATATTGTTGAGTTCAGGAAGATCCTTCTACATTTCTTCAGCTCGAGGTCTGGTCTGAGAGACTGTTTATTCCATTTACTCTTAACGATGTAACATATTGTGTAATGTGTCCTATAATCTCGTTTTCTCGTTGCCTTTGAGAAATATTTGATGTTTTCGTTCTCAAGTCATGCATTGTTGATTGTATTTGATTTTTTATTTAATTTTCTGCGTTATTTATGTTACAAAGTGTGAAATGCCGATAATGTATACATTAACTGGCCAATGTATGCACTGCACTAACAACGAGTTTTAGTCAAAGTATAAATTGTTCCATTACGTGTATATTTTCACTAGATAATGTATGATTTAACTGGTAGGTGTGTGAACTCGCCGATGCGAACTGGTCACATCGTGAACAAACAAGATCTGTCAGACGAGCGTGTTTGACAGCTAACCTAAAAAGAGCGAGTTTGAAAATGACCCCACCACCCATTAACAATTCTAATGATAGAAGCGAGTGCATTTTATTGATCCAGGAGTGCTGTGGAGTTTGAGTCGTGAAGTCACGGTATTTCAGATAGAATCGAAGTTGAAGAAATGGTCCAACCCTGACTTCATTTTATAATTTTCTTTAATGAATAATGTTACATAAGCGGTTTCTTTACTATAAATTCGAGATGATCATACAATTGCTGAAGATATTCTATAGTGATTCAGAGACTGGATTTGAGACATCGATGGTCATTTTACAGAACAGCCTTTTCAGTTGTTGATTGTATGACTTTGTTAAACTAAAGTTTAAACAATGTTATTTTTAAATTAAATTATATACGTAAGTATTGGGACCTCATAGAACAACTGGATGTAATGGTGGAAAATACTTCGTAAGTTTTATCGATGATTATAGCAAATTGGTCAAAGTTTATTGTATTAAGTCGAAGGATCAAGTCTCTGGTGATTTAATGGAATATGTAAATGAAATTCAGAATTTAACTGGGAAGATGATAAAAGAATTAAGATGTGATAATGGTGGAGAATATACAATATAAATAACATGATATATAAATTTGCAAGAGAAAAAGGTATAAGGATAAAGTGGTGCCCACCACATGTACACGAATTGAATGCTACTGCGGAGAGATATAATAGAACAATAATGGATATGGCTAGATGTCTTCTAGCAGAAGCAAAAGTTGACGTGCGCTACTGGCCCGAAGTGATTAAAGCGGCAGCTTATCTGAAAAACAGGACATTGGCAAATACCGTAGTGAGGAAGACACCTTATGAAATTTTTTTTTAAAAGAATCCATCTGCAAATTAATTAAAATTGTATGGAAGTAGAGTTTATGTTAGAATACAAGAAGGAAAGACAAGATCAAAGTGGGATAAAAAGGTTGAATTTGGAATTTGACTTGGATATACAGAGGTTGGATATAGGGTTTTGGTTAATAACAGAATATTAGTTGCCAGGCATGTTGACATTATTGAAGAAGACATTATGTATGTAGGTTGTGATGATGAAGATGAGAAAAATGATACAAATAAGAAGAAGCAACCTGAAGAAGTGTCAAATGAGCCAAGTAATGATGAGAACTCATCATTACTTGGCTCTTGGAGAACTCCAAGGAACTTGGAGAACTCCAAGGACGATGTGAAGAATGATGACAAAATGAAAAGTGAAATGAGACCAAGAAGGTAAATCAAACCACCAGTTCAATTTGATGAAGAATTTGGGATTATTGTGTTTGTGCAAATTTTTGTGATGCTATGATTCCGGGTAAAGGCGCAATTCAACTAAGGCAACACTGAACGACATGAGACATGTTTCCTAGTGTTGCCTGTTCCTAGGTGTGCGACTATGTGCCACAAATTTTAACAATGTCGCATGCGGATTTTGACTCCCCAAGTCACATGCGTTTTGTCGTCAATACGTGTAGCATGCGTCTTAAACAATTCCATGGAGGTAACGTCAGTTTGGTACATTATGTATTTAAAAACAATCGAGGCGGCTGCATGTTTGGTAATAGTTTTGAATCGTAAAAAAAAGAAAGCTACGGTGTTGGAGAAGAGAATAATATTATGGTAGTTAAGAAGCTCAGAATGATGAAAAGCTGAACGCCAATTCTTGATTTTTTTTCTTCACATCGATTACAGTGCAATCGTATTTACTCGCTAACTGCTTCACTTTATCATTTTTTATCCTGTTGTCTTTATAATCACTAATTTTATTATTCCATAACTCCAGTAAATTATGACAATTTTCAATAAATAAGGTAGTTTTATCAATATTCCACTCCATGTCGCACGCTACAAGCCGCACCGATCCGCTGACTTTCGGATAACGGCGACATTGTTCGACACGCTGAAAAATGTCGAAAGGTGACGCATGAGTCCCGGCAACAACAATCAACATGTAGCATGCTACACAGATACTTGCTTCTTGTCGCTTCGTGTTCCTTCGATTGAAATACTGTGGGTAGCATGCGTCAATGCCGCATGCTACATGTTGCTTCAGTGGAATTGCGCCTTAACTTCGAGGAGGTGACAACATGAAATGAGGCTGGAAAATGGAAAGATTTATTTATATTTATTTACTAGTTGTACCCGGCAACGCGTTGCTGTAGCTCAGTCTGGTTAAATGGAAAATAAAGAAAAGAGGAAGCACACGTTTCTAATATGTTTAATTTCACAATGCTTGTGGGTATACAATATTTTTTAATACAATGTCTTTCAGCCACTCTCAGTCTGTCGCGTTCATTCTCTTGAGAACGAAGCAGATCTGAATCTGAAGAACGCGATCGCCGTGCTCGCAACCGTGCATCCTCAAGTCTGGCTGCACGTCATTCTGCAGCTTCCTCAGCATTTTGATGAACTAAAGCAGATCGATTGCACTGAAAAAGAAGAATGAAAGTTATAACAAAAACATATAAAATTGCGAAACATTAAAAATGGAACTGAATAATATTGTTAAGTTCGTAGACGTCTTTGTTCTTGGCGGCAAGAATAGCTCGTTCACTCAGCTAATCGTGATTCTTATAATTGATTTGAATATTGGGAAATACATTTTCAACCAATTCTTTTTTTGACGTCACTAAATTGCAGAAGTTATGAGGCAATGAAATTCGTCCTGAGGTCAGATCAACCGGCACCTTTCCGTTCCTAATTTCCAGCAATTGATGTGAGAATATCTCAGCTGATCGATCGTTTTGCTGCTGGACACGCATATTTGTAGTTAATTTTAACGTTTTTACGTGTCGCCACAAAGTAGAATATTTCAGGCAAGCATTTATTTCGTCCGCCGGTGTCGATTGAGAAATTACAGGTAATGTTTGCCTGAAATCTCCTGCAAGCAATATTAATGCGTTCCCAAATGGTCCGATGTTTTCACGCAAATCGCAATGATCGATCAAGAGCTTCGAGCGATTTTTTGTGTGCCATTGTGCATTCATCCCAAACAATAAGTTTGCATTTCTGCAATACTTTTCCCATGCCGGATGCTTTGGAAACGTTGCACGTGGGAGTTTCAATGAATCGCATGTTCAATGGCAATTTCAAAGCGGAATGAGCAGTTCTTCCACCTGGTAGAAGTGTCGCAGATATTCCGGACGACGCAAGAGCTAAGGCTATGTCATTTTGGGATCGAATTGCTGCCTGAATCAATCTAATTAGGAACGTTTTACCAGTTCCTGGCCGCATCTAAGAAGATTTATCCAACCCCGTTATTGACAGTTTGCATTATCTGATCGTAAATGCCTTTTTGCTCAAGCGTTAGCTTAGGAATATTGGATTGCACATACGACAAAAGATCACCCGTGTTGTAATTTTGTTCACAACGCAATTCTACATCGAACAAAGCAGCAGCAGATCGTTTCAGTGATGGCATTCCCAATTGTTTGAGAACTTTGTTCGCGATTTCTAAGCACAAAACTTCTATCATTATCAACGCTTCGTTGTAGATTTCTGCTGAGAAATCCATATTCATATTTGAATTTTCCTCGCGTATTCGACGTAAAATATCTTCAGCTATGTGCGATTTATATTTCTCCCATAACTCTGTTGGACATGAAGGAGAGCAGGTGGTCAATATGATTGCAAACAATGCACGAATTTGATTTGGGTGTGACATGTTGCAAGCGTCATTAATGCATACATCCCAGTGTCGGTCGTTCTCCAATAAATTCAGAGCTTGACATGCACTGCGTAAAGTGGCATGTGTAACGCCGTTGACAATTCTCAATTGCTGGAAAGACGTTGGACCGGGCACATTTACCAACAGCATGCGAAGAAAGAAGCATTCATGTTGATTGGGATGCACGGTGTACAGTCTGCCTATTGTAGTTTCTTTGAATATGCCAGGTTGTCCGTCGACTCACTCTCTTCGTTTGCGTCGTTCAAATGATTTTCTATTCACTTTACATGTGTAATACGTAGGTACTTCCGAATACAGCAGTGTTTTCGCAAACGCGTCATTTTGACATAACGTGAAAAAAGCAGTTAATGTTGAAGCCGGTGGATTCAGGGCTATTTGTTGCACATTTGCAGCTGTGAAATAAACGCGTTGTCCATTTTCTAGATGTACTGCTAAGTGAACAACAGCTGGACTTCGTTCATGTATGGGAAATGAAAGAATTCGCCATACAGCTTCATTGCTGCTTATGTATCTTCCAGCCTGATACTGTGCGATTTCATCGATATGCATGACCGCATTCCCATCACTTATTTCTGGTTGCACGCCAAAAACTGCCATGTCGCTGCCTTTATTCACGTACTTGCAAATGTATTTGATCGATTTAACGTAGTTGCAGTATTCCAAGTTTATGTGCGCTTTGTATGTTTTTGATAGCAAATGCGAATATGTAACAACCCAACAGTTGTTTATTTCGATGTCACCGTTTCGCATTTGTATGGTTGCTAATATACCGCCATCTTCTGTTGATCTTGTTCTGTATAAATGATATCCATCGTTTCCTGTAACTGTGTTGGATAATAATGCTCGAGGATATCGCTTAGAGCATTTTCCGTCTATCATGCATGGTGAATTTGGATTCAGTGTACCGTAAGGTCCATGTATCATATTTTTCGTCACAACTTCATGCAAATCCTTATCGACGTCGGCATCGGGTATTTCAGCGCATATTGAGCGTACTCATGCATATGACGTGGACTGCCTGTATATGAAGATGGCAAAATCGTTAGTCTTCCAAAGTTAGTTGTATTACCGTCATTTACAACTGCATCTCGCAAATGAACGTATTGAAAAAGAAGAAAGAAAGTCATAACAAAAACATATAAAATTGCGAAACGTTAAAAAAAAGAAAATACACGAACTAAAAAACAACGAAAAACAAAAAAAAAATATTAATGAAATATTTCCCTTCAAACGCAGTTGTTTTTTTCTTTGGCTTGGTGGATTCCCTCAGTACATTTCTTGGCGTCTCTGGAAGAAAGGGATCAAATTAATCACATATTCGGTTTGATGTTTCTGAATAATGTTATTATATTTCGGAAACTCAGGATGAGTCCTATGACAGTTGACAAATTTGCCCCAATACAACCTTGTAACGACGTTCAGTAATTTTAATTATTTTATCGACTTTAATATAAGGCTCGATTCTAATAAATAGCAAGTTATTTAGGTAAATACATTACAAAAAACTAACAATAATGACAAATTAATACATCTTGTTACAAATTAGCAAAAATGTGGCAGTTCCTTAAAATCATATGTGACATTTGTCAAAAGTTAGTCGCATGAAACACGTGAAACTTTTAATAATTCAAATGCATAAAACATACACAGATACATACCATGAATTCAAATGAAAATCAATCGATCAAATTCACCGCTAATTGTACTGAAAAATAATAAAAAAACAGTTTAAAAACACCGAATTGAAAGAGCACAGCTATTACGACGCCACAGTACAAAATGGCGGATAAAAATTTAGTATACTTTTACGTCCAAGCAGATGGCGCTGTTTTTCAATAAACGTATTTGAAAATTTAATATTTATTATTTAAAATTTAATTATTTAATATTTATTATTTAATATTCAAAATTAAAATGAAACTGTCAAAATTTCAAAGCAATCCGTGAAGAACTTTAGGAGATTGGAGATTTTGAATTAACGAACATTTACATTTTTATTTATATAAATATTTAATATTTAATATTAATTCCGAAACGTCGAAAATGCAATGTGGCATAACTGTCAATAAGAATTGTTTAGTTTGCGTGTGTCGCTGCAGGAAGCGCTCCCGTTATTTCGTATGTTTTATAAAGTTTTTTATATACAACCGTATATAAAAAAACCTTTTGTCAAAATTTCAAAGCAATCGGTGAAGAACTTTCGGAGATTAGAGATTTTTAATATACGAACATTTACATTTTTATTTATATAGATTTTACACATGACAAGAAATATACACAATTTGCGAAACAACCACAGGTAATTTAATTTGGACACACAATTTTAATGGATCTGGGTTTGTTGCCTTTCATTTGTCGTGTCTCCAGTAAACTAGGCTTTTGCCACTGAGGACATTTAGCATGAAAAAATAAATCGATACTTTTTTCCCATTTCGATTGCACAAAAACAGAACCCCGTTGCACATTCTCATCAACCTGACAAACAGTGACACCCAATTACAACTGGAAACATCATGCGAAATCAAACTCCTCACACATCATCACTCCAGACAGACCAAAAACGTTCATCCCACAATAGACCGCGCACAATCATAAAGATAAAAACAAAAATATACAAATATAAAACAACAAAAAAAAACCCACACTCAAGAGCCCACTTTTTCTCACGTCATTCCTCTTGCAAGCCCAAGTAATCAAACTCCTGTCGCAATAACAACCACGCTCCGACCGACTGTCTAAATTGTTTTCTTTCCTTTACCTTTATTGAATTCGGCACCCCATTGTATGTCATGGGAGCTAAATGGGCATATTGTCTTTGGGCAAAAGAGGTTTTAACTCTAGGGATGGTAAAAATTTGATCAGTTGCCATGCGTGTCACGTGTCTCTGCTGAGTCTGCATCTTCCCCTCCTCTCGATGATAGTGCCAGATAATGGATTTGAGATGCAAATTGGCTGTTTTTAGGACGCGATACTCCCTGAAAAGCTCCGCCGCGAGATACCGGGCAGGAAGTGTATTCATTATTTTCACAATATTTTTTTGGGAAACTTGCAATATGTGTTTTTGGGTTAATGTGCATCCCCCCCAAAATGATACACCGTAAGAAAGTGGTGACTGAGTTATTTTTTATTTGTTTGAGAGTTTTCGCATATCAGAACATTATTCCCCAAAATTTCACCCCCCCCCTCCCCCCCAACCTCATTTTTTTAAATGAAAAAAAAAACACAAGTTCATGAATAATTGACCGTTAAAACCTTCTGAGAAGTTCATGAATAATTGACCTTCTGAGAATAATTCATAGTTATGTTTGTGTACCATAGGTGGCGCTGATGTCGACTTCTGTGGTATTTGACGTACGCATCCAATACATGCGCAAGTCACTTGTGATGAAATTTTTTGTGTGTTTGAGTGGGTCCCTGAATGGTTTCAGTTTACAATTGGACCCGGTAGGTGGCGCTTCAATCGGGTTCTAGGAAAAAAAAATTTGACAATTTATTTTTTATTTGTTTAAGATTTTTCGCACATCAGAAGATATATCCCCAAAATTCACCCTCCCCCTCCCCCTCTTCCACCAACCTCATTTATTTAAATGAAAAAAATCATAAGTTCATGAATAATTGACCGTTAAAACCTTCTGAGAAGTTCATGAATAATTGCCCTTCTGAGAAAAATTCATAGTTATGTTTGTATACCATAGGTGGCGCTGATGTCGACTTCTGTGGTATTTGACGTACGCATCCAATACATGCGCAAGCCACTTGCGATGAAATTTTTTGTGTTTGATGAAAGTTTTTGTGTGTGTTTGAGTGGGTTCCTGAATGGTTTCAATTTACAATTGGACCCGGTAGGTGAAAATCATAAATGAAGTGTAATTAAACACATACATTGTGCAAATGTGTAAGATGCAGTGCTGAAGTGAATATCTTGCATGATCTTCAATAAATTTAAATTATATACATGTGCATTCAATGACAATCAATCTAACCTGCAAATATTTATTTTAAGTGCTTATTTGTGTCGATGATTCTATATAATTTACGGAGTGTTAAACGGCTCATCGAAAATAAACAACATGTAAGTTTGTTCAAAAAATTATAACATGTATATATAAAATTCAAATATAAGTTACTTATATTTATGTGTTGTGTGTTAATTAAAGAACAATGCCACGTCTTCGTGGACGAGGAGGAAATATTGGTTGACGCACACAGAATTCACAAATAGTCCACACCCGTCGGTTAAATAGAACGGTAGAAGATCGATTGATGGACAATGCAAATTTAAGAGACCAGGTTGCAAACACACGTGCAAATGAAAGTCAAGAGAAACGCAACGAACGCCTTCGAGCAAATGCAGAGACAAAGACAGGCGCGTCAACGAGCCACCGACGCACACAGATCACATGAACGACAGCGCCTGCAAGTACATCGCGCATTGACACGTGCATCACTTCTCCACCTTGCGTTCGAATATGAGTCGGACATCGACTATTCGTCACATTCACAAATTGTCATCGGCGCTATGGACAAAGAATGCCAACACTGCCATGCATTCAAATACAAAGGGGAATCGGCCGGTTTATGCTGCGCGTCTGGAAAAGTTGTACTGCCACCATTGAATTCGCCGCCAGAACCATTGAAAACACTATTGGCTGGAGCCACACCTCAATCATAATTGTTTTTGCGTAAAATTCGTAAATTCAATTCTTGCTTCCAAATGACATCATTTGGAGCAACAAAAATCGTTCAGAATGAGAATGGTCGCAATTTTTAACCAACGTTTAAGATTCAGGGCCAAGTGTATCATCAAATTGGTTCTTTTATCTCAATGCCTGATGCCGATCAAAAATTCTTGCAAATCTACTTCATGGGCGATAAGGAGCCACAAATAAACACACGGTGCCAATACAACCACTTTGTAGACCGTCTTTGCAGAAAGAAGTACAACAGTGTGTACACAATAAACCGATATATGCACAAACGTCTTCAATCCACAGAACGGCTGATAGTCAAATCCGACCACGAGAAAAGACCTATCGTATCGTATCACAAGAACTAGAACTATGGTATTCGTGTCAGTTCGTTAAGTAAAACTAGTAAAATGTGGCGCTGGAGACGGGAAATAAACTGGGCAGAAGGAAATCAAACGGGGGAAATTTAAAGATAGTGAAAAGCTGAAAAGTTTTAGCGCCATGCAAGTTAACCTTGTACCGATTTGAATCGGAGAATCCAAGTGCACTTTTTCTTCACCTTGATATTCTCAATAAGAATCCCGCGAACGATTGGAGTGAACGAAACAGTAGAAGGAAGGACAGACAAACATGGTGTTAAGAGTGGTGTACTCACTTCCCGCTGAGCACGAGCGACAGGCTGTCAACCTTGGTCACCTTCTCCATGGCGTAGACCTCCTGTCCCTTGAGCTTGCGAATGGCCCGCATGCAGGACAGCACGCGGCGGAACTGCGCCCGGGACACGCGCAGCGGCCGGAACAGCGCCTGGTACACCTGCAACATCGCGAAACATTATTATTATTAGTTAACTTGACGATTTACCCATGCCATGCACGGTTTCAGAGTTATTCAAACGCTTTTGAACTGTTATATGTTACAAGGTGCTTGAGGATAAAAAAATGAAATATATATATATATGTATGTATGTATGTATGTATGTATGTATGTATGTATGTATGTTTGTATGTATGTATGTATGTATGTATGTATGTATGTATGTATGTATGTATGTCTGTCTGTCTGTCTGTATGTCTGTCTGTCTGTCTGTCTGTCTGTCTGTATGTATGTATGTATGTATGTATGTATGTATGTATGTATGTATGTATGTATGTATGTATGTATGTATGTATGTATGTATGTATGTATGTATGTATGTATGTATGTATGTATGTATGTATGTATGTATGTATGTATGTACGTACGTACGTACGTACGTACGTACGTATGTATGTATGTATGTATGTATGTATGTATCATCCTCATTGACATCCTCATAATTTTTGTATTATTTTCCGTTTAAAAAGTGTTGCATTGACCAGAACAAATGGTAATCCGATGGAGCAAGATCCGGTGAATATGGTGGGTGACGTACAATTGTCCAACCTAGGGCTTTAATTTTTTCTTTCGTAATTTTTGAGGTATGCGGTCGTGCATCATCGTGCTGTAAAAAAACTTGTCCACAATTAGCCAGTGCAGGTCTTTTTTTTTTTTATTATTTCTGCATCTAAATGATCTTGTTGATCACAATACACTTGGGCGTTAGTTGTCTGTCCGGCTTTTAATGTTTCGAAATAAATTATTCTCTTGCAGTCCCACCAAACAGACAAAAGAACTTTTTTTGCAGTGAGCCCGGGCTTAGGGGTGGATTTGGTACCTGGCCCTTTGAAAGCCATTGTTTCTTGCGTCTTTAGTTTGAATACAACACCCATTTTTCGTCACCAGTAACAAGATGTTGTAGAAATGAAGTTTTGGTATTTAATTCCAATTACTCAGTGCACGTGTTTATACGCTCACCGAGATTCTCTTCACTTAATTCATGACGTATCCATTTTCCTTGTTTCCATGTTTTGCCGATTTTTTTATATGCTCTTGCACGCTTGACCATGAACATCCGAGTTGCTCCGCGAGTTCTTGAATCGTTGAAGTTGGATTTTGCTGAATTAGCTCAGGTAAAACATCGCTATCCACTTTAACAGGTCGACCACTTCCAGGGTTATTTTTTAAATCAAAATTGCCGGATTTAAATTGTTTAAACCACCTCTGGCATTTACGAACATTCAAAATATCTCCCAGTAAATCACAAATATTTTTAAAGCACATGTTGCACTTTCTTTCTTCATTAAATGGTAAAGCATAATATTTCGAATAAATTCCTCATTCGGTACAAAGCTCACCATTGTATATAGGGCTGTAAATGTTTATGTTTAAAAGTCCTAATACACTCCAGGTATACGTAGTCAGAGAAACAACACAGAACACGTTGTAAAAGTTCGACTGCCGAAGTACAACTGACCACTCAAAAGCGATAACAAAAAAAACGACATTCTTTTCCGGTACACCTAATATGTATGTATGTATGTATGTATGTATGTATGTATGTATGTATGTATGTATGTATGTATGTATGTATGTATGTATGTATGTATGTATGTATGTATGTATGTATGTATGTATGTATGTATGTATGTATGTATGTATGTATGTATGTATGTATGTATGTATGTATGTATGTATGTATGTATGTATGTATGTATGTATGTATGTATGTATGTATGTATGTATGTATGTATGTATGTATGTATGTATGTATGTATGTATGTATGTATGTATGTATGTATGTATGTATGTATGTATGTATGTATGTATGTATGTATGTATGTATGTATGTATGTATGTATGTATGTATGTATGTATGTATGTATGTATGTATGTATGTATGTATGTATGTATGTATGTATGTATGTATGTATGTATGTATGTATGTATGTATGTATGTATGTATGTATGTATGTATGTATGTATGTATGTATGTATGTATGTATGTATGTATGTATGTATGTATGTATGTATGTATGTATGTATGTATGTATGTATGTATGTATGTATGTATGTATGTATGTATGTATGTATGTATGTATGTATGTATGTATGTATGTATGTATGTATGTATGTATGTATGTATGTATGTATGTATGTATGTATGTATGTATGTATGTATGTATGTATGTATGTATGTATGTATGTATGTATGTATGTATGTATGTATGTATGTATGTATGTATGTATGTATGTATGTATGTATGTATGTATGTATGTATGTATGTATGTATGTATGTATGTATGTATGTATGTATGTATGTATGTATGTATGTATGTATGTATGTATGTATGTATGTATGTATATATATATATATATATATATATATATATATATATATATATATATATATATATATATATATATATATATATATATATATATATATATATATATATATATATACATATACATATACATATCATCATCATCAGCCTGTACCCACCCACTGCAGGATGTAGACCTCTCCAAGTTGTCACCACAAAATCCTGTCCTTTGCACATTGCTGACACATAATACCTGCATGCTTACGTATTTCGTCCACCCAGCGCGCCTTAGGTCTTCTTACAGGCCTTTTTATACCTATTGGGTACCACTGGATTACTTCATACGTCCAACGATGGTCTGTTGCTCGGGCGATATGTCCAGCCCACTTCCACTTGAGTCTTTTTGCAACCTCTATAACATCTTCAACCTTTGTTTGGGCTCGTATCCACTCATTACGTTTTCGGTCTCTTCTAGTATAACCTAGCATGCACCTTTCCATGCTGCGTTGTGTTGTTTGGAGCTTTTGTATCATTCGTACCG